>JAXQQM020080936.1:0-17421 GCA_034641835.2 Pinus albicaulis | reverse complement strand
CGTGCGATCTAACTATGAGACTACCGTTGGATAGTCGAAGGGTAGCACGATAGACTTGTAGCCCTTGGATGAGGGCGATAGTTAATATATGTATGCTGTGGGTCCAATGTTGTTTTAAATGTTGATGGCTGGTACTTTGGGTTAAAGGAAATTCGAGTAATTAATCTGAATACTCTTAAGAATAGGTCCTCATATGGTGAAATTGTAAAATCGATATTAATCATGAGGATTGGGAAAAGATTCTGAAATTGAAATGAACATTCGATGGATTTTATTAAAAGAACATCGTATATGCTTGAGGGTTTATAACCTTATTAAAGGAAGGTTCCACACAGTATTGAAATTGTCAATTGAGATTATTGTGAGTTGCCCAGATTGTGCATTGTATTGGAGGATAGACTAACCATTGGGGTTATGGTTTATAAGGTTCGAATATTAAATTAGAATGCCGAGAATGAACATTAATTTGTGTAAAATAATAGAAGGAGAGAACCTTGCATAGAGGGCTTATGTTGGGTTTATAACCATGATGATATTAAATCCTCCATATTCATTTATTTAAATTGCCAGTGAAGGAAACCAAAGCATTGGAATTTGCTCAGATTTAAAATCAACAATTATATATGCAGCGATTACACAACTGAGGGAAGAAGTTGGATTGAAGTTGTAATACGAGTTTTAACCATTGATTTTAAGTTCATACATGGACAGAGAGTGTGTAAGCAGATAGCCCGAGCACAGAGATTGATAAGGAACAGACATTGCCCAGATTTATATTTATTTGAGGATAAACTTGGAAAAGCAATTATATATGCAGCAAATGCACACAAGTACAGTGAACAGGTGAATAAGCACATGGATGAGAATGTGGGCCTAATATAATTAAACAAAGAATGTAGGAACTGAAAAAGTCACAGGGCATTTTACAGGCATGATGAACAGAAGTATGCAGATCAGTTACTTAACAGTAGCAGAAAAGAAATGCCAGCAAAACCAAAAGCCAGAAAAGGGGTTGAGTGAAATTAATGTGTGTAACTGAAATTGTGAATGTAAATGTTTTAAATTGACTTTATATTGTTTGTGATGCATTTGCAAGTCTCCGAAGGAAAACATAATCCCACTGTAATATTGAAATTAACACATATTGTTACATTTTTTTAATGAGCTGGTAAAAGAAATAAGGAGGAAGAAGGCAAAAATTCAGGACTATTCACTTCAAATTCCCTAAGGAATGTAAAGAGTCATGTGATGAACTCTATATATAATATCAACTTGATATGGATAGAGGGGTTAGAGAGAGTGAGGTAAGAGAATTCAAAAATGAAGCAGTAAGGCAGAGGAGAAGGATGAGCTGATAGAGAATCTGAGAAGATGCTGAGATGAAGCAATGTAGATATGAGGATTGATGGACGATAGAAGAGAAGGTACATAACAGAGCTGATGTCCAAGGTAAATCAACAAGTGTTTTTCTTTTGAAAGAGTAAGGAAGTTGGAGCTTCCCTATCAAGTTGTAGCTTGATATATGTCAGTTGTAGCTGACTGAGGTTGGAGCCTCCTGTAGGTTGGTGCCTACATAAAATCAGTGGTGAGAGGGAGTTGGAGCTTGCCTTTGCATCACAACGATAATAAGATGTGGTTTTATCCCTTTATGGGTTTCCACTTATATCTAGTGTCTATGTGCATGATGTCTATGTGTTGATATGGTATATCTAGTCTGCTAATACTTGTTGTTCACATATTAAGACTGCTAATACATTGTCTAATCTGCTTATTAATTGCTGCTCACAAATAAAGATTGCTCACACATTATGTTTTTCATGAAATGAAGGTGTTAATAAAATTTAATGAAAATTTTTAAAAGTCCATGAATGTGTTAAATTGATTCACCTCCCCCCCCCCCCCCTCTCAGTTTAGCTAAGGGTTCAACACATGAAAACGCAAATGAGAGACTCTCCAAAAGATGAACTAGTTTTATCCATAACGTGGACATTCAAATTCATTTCATCCATTCAAAACATGCACAAAACATTACTATATGCACCCAAACCCATATCTTTCATCACATGCATGCCCAACATGTGCCATTAGTGATGGAACTAAATTGCCTAGTGTATTAAAAAAAAGAAATTCTAAGCATGGATCTATTATTAGTAATCCATGTCAATGATTTTGGCATCACCATACAGACACTGCCCTCTATTTGGTGTTGGTTTAACACTACTATTTAAAAATTTCCTACTCAATTTTCCAAAGAAATGGGCATCATTGTTATAGCTTCCATTACTCATGATAAAGGGTTCCACATGAATCCCAAAATTTTCAAGATTTTACTTTCCTTTTTTTCTTCGAGTTTGTTGGGTTCAAAAAGCTCCAACTATTGTTGAACTTCATCAGATGTTCAAGATTTTAATTTTATTTTTCTATTCAATATTGTTGGGTCTAAATATCTCAAACTATTGTTGAACTTGCTCAGACGTCGAACCTTCCCGTTTACGTTCAAGTTTTACAAAAGGTTGTCAGTGAGGCCATTTTCCAAATCTACAACTCCTTTGTTGATCATTTCAAGGTCAACAACTGCCATCTTCACAGTTCCTAATTTCAAAATATCCTACATTCATGGTGTTCCATGTAGCACACTTCTTGTAGAGATATTTCGTTACATACTTGGCATGCATTCCCTACACTTCTACATTTGGCATGCATATATACAAGGGAACTATCCAAAAATACATTCAACTCAAATCCTATTCCAATTATTTATCCATGAATCTCTCTCCCCTGCTTGAGTGCAACTATGTTTTCACACATGGAAAGGACCCTCCTGAAGGCGAAGGAATTGAGATGCCCGTTGTTGGAACGAGGTCCCCTAACCACATTTTTGGTCCAATTTTGTAATATTTTTTTAATAATTGGTCTTGCGCAGGGGCTTCGGGGTGGGTCAAAGCCCTGATGTATTGTAATGTGTCAAAGGGTAGACTAGGAGTCCACAAACCATGGTTTGCAGACCATAGAATAACACAAGCTAAATTTTTTGAAATAGATAGATAAATCGAGTCTAGAAGAGGCTAAGAAAGAAGTAAGCTAAGGTTGGATACGAACTTGTGGATATTTGGTCAATTTTCTGGGTAAGGGATCTTGCTGGATGTGTGTGTGGAGACCCTAATTCCTACTGTGTGCAGACCCCACTAGCTGTGTGCGTGGGTTGGTAATAGATTCTGTAAGTTGGATCTGAATGTGAATGAATGAGAAGGTTGTTGATGATGTTTTAGTGTTCCTGTGTTACAATTATTGGCTTTGTTTATGCTCTAAGATCGTATTTGGTTACTAAATATTGATGATCGATTGACGCACACGTGGATGCGATATGATGAATGTGTAGTTGTGGTTAAAGTAATCTTCTCAAGTTACCTGTTAATTATGATCGGTGCTTAGCCTATATACTGCTAAAGGGGTTCTGTATTGGGCTTCTCTTGCGCAAATTCTATAGATCCGAAGGGACCCCCTTTTACTAACTCTTTCTCTATCTCTCAGGGTGTGGAAACTTGGTTCCAGCACCCTCCCATACTACTTCGGGTGAGACTTTTATCGGCGCAAGTGAGCCATTGCCGAAAGGGTGAGTAGTTTACAGGTTTGTTGGAAAACCTAAAACCAAATTTGGGTCAAGACCCCTAAATCCAAAAAATGGTTTCGTTGGTGGGACCAGGAGCATTTTTAGAGAAATATTGCATAATTCCATAGGGTCATTGGCAGCCATTAAATTCTGAGTTAGAAGACTAGTTCGAAAAAAATATTCAGGAATTTTCCCTAAAAGAGAATAGAAGTAAGAAGCTATCTGTTGAAGAGTGGAAAAAAAAGTATATTTTTATGGAAGTACACAAAATATTCTTCGTATCCTTTACACACGAATTGCAAGAGTGGTTGGCATGATTGGTGGAGTTCCAGACTTACTAAAAAGATGATCATGTCACATAGTGGACCCCTGAATTAATCCAACAATTGGAAAGGATTGATAACAAGATTACCATAACTGTATACCACTGGGTTCACAGTATCATGGGAGGATTCATGACAGCATTTTCCGTTGATCAATTTGTGTCATATTCAGAAGTGGCACAAAGTTTCTTCAAGGGATTTAGAGGTAAGTTCCTAAAAAACTTGTCGTTGTTGATTAAGATTCTTTTGAGTGAAAAGGGTGTCCTGTGTGGCCACACTGAGTGAATGACCTCCGACCAGAGTGAGATCACGACATGAAGCATTAAATACTACCAGGTTAATCAAGAAGGATACTGATTGGTATACAGTCCCTTAAGGGAATCACCTGAGTTTAACCAAATATGGGTTGCGCTATTTGGATCTAGCCCCCAAGCACGCCTACATTGAACCCACATAAGGGTGAAAATTCCCCTACCCCATCTTTGCCACCTGAGGATGACATGGCCATGCACATGAAACTACCCACCTTTAAGGGTGTAGGGGATGAGGATATGGATCGATTATGGTTCATAGAAGAGCCTGTGTGGACTATGCAGAACGTTAACAATGATGCTATCAAACAAACAAACCTATCCATAACCTTTGAAGGAAGGGCCCTGGATTGGTTTATGGGATACATTGGTCAACATGTGAACGCACCAATACAAGATATTAAGGAGGCCCCAAAGCAACAATTCTGGAAGCCTAAGTCATACTTTCAATGTGTATTCGAATTAAAGGACTTTAAGCAGGGACCTACAGAGTCCGCCTAGGAAGTTGACCAATGATTAAAGAAGGTTATCCGTGATGGGGGATTTATCTACAAGGATAAGCAGCACAAGGAATATTCTATCGCTATGCTATTACCACACCTACATGGGCCCATGGGACAATATAAGATCGACTCCCAGGAAGAAGCTATAAATATTGCCATGAAATTAGAAGCTGCACCAAGAGATGAAATGCAGTTCACAACCCTACAGATCAAGAACCAGCTAGAGGCAATGCACTTAGAAATTCGAAGGTTACGAAAGGATCGGGGTAAGGAAGCTAGCCCAGATATCTGGTGCATACGATGTAGGGTATTGGGTCATACTAAGGATCAATGTCCTTTGTTATCGGATTATATGCAGGTTGGGGGGTTGAGTCCTCTATTCCCTAGGGAGATGGTTGGACATAGTAGTCCCATGCTGTGGTGCGCTAACTGTCGGGTAGCAGGAAGACATGATACAGATCACTTCCCATGATTAGGTGCTTACGTCCCAGAACTAAAACAATAGTGGTGCAGATTCTGCTCATCTGTGGGTCATGACGAACACAATTTCCAAACACTCGAACTCATGGTAGATAGGGGAAAACTATACAGGGTGTAGGTAGACCCCTCATCGCCACTATCTCCTTTTGGGTGGGGTGGATCTCTCGCAAGAGGAAGAGGAGGGAGAGGGGGGAGTGTAGGTCAAGGATGAGGATAGCTGGTCTGTTACAATTGTGGAGACGTGGGACATTTTTCACGAGATTTCCCAAACCCTGCGCGCCAGTCCTGCCGATATTGCAGGTAGTTTGAACATGTCATTGAAGATTGCTCGGTACTAATAGAAAAAATGCAGGAGAAACAGAAGACACCCACCCAAAATGTAAAAAGGGTTAAGGCAGAACCACGAAACAATGGACCATGTATCAATGTAATCACACACAGCGACATTGCCACCAGGGGAGTTGAGGAAAAGGCTGCGGTTGAAACATTGATCCGAAAAGCTGGGGAAAAAATGAAATGCCTAGAATTGAAAGAGGAGAGGGAAACCTTCATAGAATCTTGGAGGGAGATGGCCAAAGATGAAGCACCTACTTCAAGAGGTATGGCAGATCCAAAAGCAGATGAAGCGGTTAAGCCATTCCTTCGAGCATGTATGAAGCTGCTACGCAAATAGAAGGCCATAGAGAATCTCCAATCATTAATAGATAGCTATGCAGAAAAAGTTGCTTTATAGCCAGAGGTTAAAACTATGAACAAGCTATATAAGAATAAAAAAATACTGGACGGGAAATGCGCATGACTGTGTAGATTGGAGACTACGAAATGGATCAAGTCATCCTTGATTTAGGAATAGACGCAAACGTCTTACCCAAGAAAACCTGGCAAAGAATGGGAGAACTTAAGCTAGAATGGTCAACCATTTAGCTATGAATGGCTAATCAACATAATATTATCTTGCTGGGACGACTGAAAAAGGTTGTAGTAGATATTTCAACTGTTAATGTTTACACTGATTTTGAGGTAATTTAGATAGTGGATGACGTGGACCCTTACCATGTGTTCTTAGGCCTGGATTAGGCTATCGACCGCAGAGGTATTATTAATTTAAAAATAAGTAGCATGATATTTGAAAGTGAAGGCACATGGGTGATAGTTCCGTTAGATCTAGCAGAATGGGAGTGGTACACAGAACCAGTACGAGAGTGAGAGGATGTTGATCACATATACACGGTGACCTCCCGGGATAATGACTAGATCAACCCCACGGTTGATGGCATGTTATGCTGGGAAAAAGACAATGAATTATTATCTAACTCAGACGGAGAGATAGAAAATTGGAAAAACTGGCTGCATGATGTATCTACACTGCAGTGTCTTAAGATCACAAGAAGCTTCCGATGCATCTCTTTAGAGGTAAGAGAACTACCCCACTTTTATGGCTCTGGTAATGTTAAATATTTTCTCAAGGAAATTGAAGTGAACGTCCCTGAAGAACGAAGATTTTGGGCCCTTGACTTGGCCATGTGCACAACCCCCGTGTGCAGGTGGGAAACCCATAAGGGAGCTTTTCAGGACTAGGGGGAATGTAGAAATATGATGATCTTATGATTTGACCCTCTAGTAAAACCGCTAATGAAACTTTTCTTGGGAGAAGGGGATCCGTGCAAGCACTTAGCTCTATGGATGGAATTATGGAAGGAAAACACATCGAATGAATGGGTCCATATGTTTATTCAAGATTTAGGGCTAATCCCTACCACTTTGTATGTGGATGTAAAACTCCACCAACGTACCTATCATTGGGATACAATGATCGAGGATTTCTTATTGACATTTGGGTCAAGAGGAGGAATTGAGAAGCTAGATAAAGCCCTGCAATATATAGATGTTATGTCTTCAACGAGTCCCTTCCTAAGCAAGATTGTACTATGCCAGCCTGGGATATGTAGATACAAGATATTAAACTACAAAAATTTGTCAATAGAAGACTGTGATGAGGATCCCCGGAATATCACTATCCCAGATTCTGAAGGGGAACGCGGCATGGTAGGCCCTTCGATATAGGAATTTAATGTTACCAAACCATTGAAACTGAAGGAAGTTAACATTAGCATGGAAAAGCAGCCCAAGATGGCCAATATTGGGGATTAATGGGATGATGACACATTGGGAAAGATCACAGAATTACTGACCGAATATCAGGACCTATTCCCCACAAAGTTCTCTGAGCTCAAGGGGATCTTAGGGGATATGGGCATTATGAGGATTCCCTTGACACCATACTTTATGGCCTATCAAACAATGGCCCTATCGCCTAAACCATAAATACAAATAGAAATTTAAGGAGGAAATTCAAAAGATGGTGGCCACCGGTATCATTGAACGAGTGGAACAATCGGATTGGGTAAGTCCTATGGTGGTCCAGAAAAATAAGACAAAAGAAGAAATAAGGATTTGCATAGACCTACGCAAGCTAAATGATGTCTGCATACACGATCCCTTCCCTACACCATTCTCCGATGAAATTCTAGATAATGTGGGAGGTTAGGAAGCTTACTCGTTTACTGATGGGTTTTCAGGGTACCACCAGATCCGCATAGCCCCTGAGGACTGCAGCAAGACAACTTTTGCAATTGAGTGGAGCTCATTCCAATATATGATCATGCCATTCGGAGTGAAGAATGCCCCTACCATATTTTCATGCGTAGTTGTAGTGGTATTCAAGGAACTCGTCCACAAGTTTATGGAAGTTTACTTTGACGATTAGACAGTTTTTGGGTTAGTAAATAATCATGTGTCAAACTTGCGCATGATTTTGGATTTCTGTAGGAAACACCAAATTTTGTTGAATATAAAAAAAATGCATATTTTGTGTCCCATTTGGGATTCTATTAGGGCACGTGGTGTGTCAGCAGGGCTTGATGGTTGACCGAGTGAAGATCGCGATTATCATCAATTTGGCAGTCCCCACTACTTAGAAACATCTGCAGTCCATCCTAGGCCATATTGGGTACTACTAAAAGTGTATTTAGAGATACCCCTTGATTACTGCCCCGATGGAGAAATTACTGAAGAAGGATGTCTCATTTTTTTGGGATGATGAATGTTAGAAAAGCTTCAAGATATTAATAGAAAAGATGGTAATCGCACCTATTCTTATATTCCCTGACTGGGAAAAAGTCTTTCATGTAGATGTGGTTTCATTAGGGATTGCATTAGGAGTTGCCTTGGCACAGCCTAGAGAGGGGGACATTGATTACCCAGTGGCCTTTGCTAGCAGGAAGCTTTTGAGCACAGAGTGTAACTATTCCACCACAGAGCGTGAAGGGTTAGCGATGGTGTACGCCCTACAAAAGTACAGGCACTTTTTATTAGGAAGACACTTCAAAATGTTCATAGATCATTCAGCTTTGAAATACCTAGTTAATAAGCCTGTGTTGGGGGGGAAGATCTGTAGGTGGCTACTGCTGTTTCAGGAGTACGATTTTGAAATCATTGTGAAACGAGGGAGGTTGAACATAGGGCCAGACCACTTGTCCAGGATCGAGAATGTGGAAGAGCCAACTAACCTCGAAGAAGGGTTATCTTATGCACAACTGTTTGCTATCAGGGTGGTTCATGAGCACTTTGCCAATGTTATCCAATTCTTGACCACAGGCAAGGCACCTGATGGCTATTCAGTACTGCAGAAAAAGGAGTTGGTCACCCGCGCAGCTAATTTTAATATAATTGTGGGACATCTCTACAATTTGGGAATAGATGAGGTGCTGTGAAGGTACACAATTGAATACGAGAGATAGGCTATCTTCACTGAGGCCCATGGAGGAATTGTGAGAGGACATTATGCAGATAAAGCTACAGTGCAGAAAGTATTAAGGGTGGGGCTATGGTGGCCCACATTGCACTGTGATTCCCATGCGTACTCTCGGGCCTGTGAAGCGTGTCAGTGAACCAGGAAGCCCTCATGATGAGACGAGATTCCCCTACAACCACAGTTGTCCCTGCAAGCGTTTGACAAATGGGCCATAGATTTTTTTGGACCTATTGTTTCAGGAATGAATACCGTAAAGGTATTGGGTTGAAAACCTTCACAGATCATGGGCATGCCATTCAAGAAGGACTCACTTTAACCAAATTCTACACTAAAAACTAGATACTACTAGTTGCAAAACTTACCTGAAAGTCCATCGGTTGATGTAGATCCTGCAGGGTGCAAACCCCCTGCAACAATTTGTGCTCCAAAACCTGTAAATCCACAAAGAACGAACACAAAAACCTAGTTGTATAGCATATATAGTTCCTATATGTTAGTGAAAGCCATGTATAATATCATGAAAACAATATGAAATGTTTAATTAACGATTATTACACATATAAAAAGCACCATTAACACGTAAATTTTGGAAACAAGATGGTTCTTCTTATTATGAATGACACATACAGTAATCAAAACGTGGAGGGATTACCTAAATCTTGCCACGACCTTTGAGCATACCGTCGTCTGGATCCGTCCAGCCCTATCCTCACAATAATTCTTCCACGATGTGTGCACAATAGATGTCCTATAGGATGATGAACATCTCAAGGAAACAAGGGTTTCTTTAATATACCTGGGAAGTTCAGGAGGCACAGGAACATCAGACTTGAATGGGGTTCCAACAGAGTATAATAGCTATATCTTTTCTCTCTCCCTTAGGCCATACCTTTGAGGGGCTTTTATACTCCCTCAAATTAGTTTCTGTAGTTAGAAGTAGTTGGGCCATGGGCTGGGGTGGTTGAATTACTGGAATAACCATCAAACCCGCCTCAAATATAAGTATTATATATATATTTTTAATAAATAAAAAGGTATACATGGATATCTATGAATGGAATCACGTATATACATGGAAAAGTCTGGATAGAATCGCGTATGGGTTTTAAGACATTATTTTTGAGAAAAATATTCAAGTCTAAAGGAAGGGGTGCCCAAGGCCAAAGTGTAAAACATCAAGTATACGAAGGTGAGAAATAACACTATAACACCTATCAATCCCCCAGGAAATAATATCGGTGCCCGATATATCATCACTGCCACGGATTATGTCACCAGATGGGTGGAAGCAAAAGATATCAAAGATTGTACTGTGGATACTACTGAACACTTCATTTTCGAACATATTCTGATCAGGTTGGTTTCCTGAAGATCCTAATGAGTGATAGAGGTACACATTTTGTTAATGAAACTATTTGGCTCTGACTAAGGAATTTCAGATCCACCATGCAAAGAGTACACCGTATCATCCGCAGGCGAATGGGGCCATAGAAGCCTTCAACAAAATTTTGGAACATGCGCTCAGTAAGGTCTGCAATGCTGACTGAAGTGACTGGGATGTACACATCCCCTCTATACTCTAGGCCTATAGGACTACGTTTAAGAAACTCACGGGTAAAATTCCCTTCCGAATGGTCTACGGGAAGGAGGTCGTCATGCCTATGGAATACATCATTCCCAACATATGCATCTCGACTTTCACAAACATGGCAGACCTAGACATCATGGAGAAGACCTTGGTGCAGCTGGTGGCCCTGGAAGAAGATCGGTTCATTTATCATTTCCACCAGCAGGTTCATAAGGATCGCAAAAAAGCATGACTTGATTGACACATTCGACAGAAGGTATTTATGGGGAATGAATTGGTACTACTTTATGATAGCCAGTTTCTGTGACACCCAGGGAAGTTTTGTAAGCACTGGCTGGGTGCATATATAGTGAAGAAAATTATCGATGGAGGTGCGGTCATATTGGCTACGTTGCGCGGAGATTTTTTGCTAGGGTACGTTAATGGAAGTCATCTGAAACCCTATAGGGACTCCTTGGTGCTGATTAAATGCTTATATGTCCGGAGTAGCTGTATAACGGGGGTTGCACACATCAGGCCACAAAAACGAAGGTAGGATTAATGGATGCGTAGGGATGGTGCACAGGGCAGGGGGTCCAAGGGGGTGTGATGCAAGCGTAGGGGTTGTGCATAGTGGAAAAAAATAGCCGTTGAAATGGGGCATTGGTGTGGAAAACTGAGTTTACCGTTCAATGGAACAAGAAATTGGAAATTAATGTGGTGATTTACAAGGATTTTTTACCATTTCCATAATGATAGATTGTAATTAAGGCTAATATGGCCATTTTCCATCCTGATGGGCTATAAGAGGAGGATCGTCGGTCACAAGGGATTGGTTTTCTATCTGAAACTCTCGCGCCTTTGCTTCCTTGGTGAATTTCTCCTAGTCTGTATAATTTCCATCCGCATGTCAGAGTGAGCTACTCCTTCTGAAAGTAGCAACCCTAAATTTATCTTCCGAGCAAGAATGACTACTGTGAACCCTAATGAGTCACTACCTTTCATAGATTCTGGGGAATTTCGATCTGACGAGGTATTAGAAGTAACCCCTAAAATGGAGGAGGTCGTCTTTACCCCAGAAAAACAGAATGGAAAGGGGAAGGAGAAGGGCACAGAGATAGGGAAGGTAAAAGAGGCAAAGTGGATCGGGGTGAAACCCCGTACATGCCCCTGGATTGCGCATTCCCCCCAGAAAGCATCCAAGTGATGATCGCCAGATTCCTAAAAGCGCTCTATGATGATTACGAAGGAAGCCCTGCATATGACTCTGCTAACCTGGCTGCCACCTTATGGCAATCCCAGAAATCCAGTGATGCGTGCCCCCAATAATGTTGATGTCATCTGCTCCTACCTTCAAATGCCTCTGGTCCCGAAGGAGGTGCCCCTGCAAGGAGATATGTGTGGCTTCCTCCCCCTCATTAAATTCGATGATCATGATTTGGGAAACTTGGACGCCTTCACTTCGTTGGCTCCAGAGCTATACCTTGAAAGGGTAATCGATGGAAATGTACCAAAGGTTGAGCCAATGGCGTGGGTACGAGGATTAGCTAGGTCAAGGATCTTAATCTTGCTGCGCATCCCCCACTTTGGTTGATACAACATCACCAGCCTGATTTTTCGCTAGCTGCGGGCGCAAGTCCACGATAGGTGCTTATGGATCCAAGGTCGCATATCGATTGATGTTGCTTTAATTGACCGAATCACTAACCTCCCCATGTAGGGGCCAAGTCCTAAGGAAGGCATTGGCAAGAATTTTGAGCAGTAAATTGCTTAAGATGTCCGAGAGAAATACCATGTCGCTCGAAACAAACGAGGGTTTCAGATCAATAAAATCGATGATCTAGGGATGGTAATGGGTACCATGTTACTTGCATGCAAATTGATGTGAAAATTCTAGGCAAGGACCGCCCCCACTTACGTAATTCAACTCGCTGGTAGATGCGAAAATGGAGTTTTCTTCAAATGGTCACTGTACCTTGTTGATGAATTTCTTGACAATGTGCGCGAGGCCCAGGATCAAGGAAAATATTTCTACTACTCCTGGATGATACTGTTAATTACCTTAGTTGCGTGGGATACACCTCAAGAAGCAGTATTCCTCGCTCTTGAGCCAAGCATGTGTGAAGGAGCGTTGTTTGGTAGCTTTTGAGATTCAAAGGATCCCAAGCGGGTTGAGGATAATAAGGTATTTTGGGTACTATATGATCGAACCTTGGCTGTGGAAATTCATTCTCAACCATGCTTGTCCCCAATGGTCTACAACAAATACAAGCATATCACGACATTCTAGGTGACCATGCATAATGTGCAGGTTTGGGCCCATAAAGATCCCGCTTGGTATAAACTTCCGTATATGGCCACAGAAACAGAGATTGACTAAGTAATTGAAACTTGGCCACTCGAGTGGAATATTTCCACCCAGATGCTTGACTAGGGCACAACAGGCATATCCAACCACAATGCAGCCTCAAAGAATATTACTCCGCCCTGTTGGGTGTGGAGCCTGATTATCTTGTTTATTTTGTATCACAACATTGGACCCATGTACCTTAATGGGGCAGAAACGCAGCCCATAATTAAAAAATGCTTGGGGGCTCCAAGGGGGGCAGCTGTGACTTTATGGAGCCCCCCACTGGTGGGGGATTTCAAGGATAGCACCCCCGAAGCTAAAAACGGATGTAAAATTGCCTTGTAAAAGTATAGTAATTTCTAGTCAATCTAGGCTGTTCATTAGGCGGATGATCTGACGGTAGAAGTTATGTTTAGTTTAGGGTTTTTTTCCCTAGAAGGAAACCCCTCGCTTTGTATGAGGGTATTTTATTGTGGCTATGTACTGTATGGGTATTCCCAGAGTGAGAAATAGATAGGGAGACTGTGAAAGAGAATAAAGGATATTACAACGGATTTGCTGTAGGTTGTGTCCCTTCCATTTTGTTGGATAATAAAAAGGAAGGACTGGCTGTTCAGGGTGGACGTAGCCCAAACTGGGTGAACCACATATATTTGTGTCTCTCTGGTTTTATGTGTTTTCTGTGCTTGTGTTTTCCGCTTATTTTATGTGTTGCATTGCTCTGTAATATATAATTGTCTAACACGCCCACCACAACAAAGGATTGATGGTTCATACTATGACACAATGCACAACCCCCACCACCCCTGTGAGTGCTACCATGTAGATAGAACCAAAGTCCCAACTGGATCAGAACCTTAACGGGTTCGATGGCATAGACAAAACATCCCTGCATGGTCTCAAATGCACCAATGAACTACCTAAGGGGTCCAGGAGAAGTGTAAGGCTATTAAGCGCGACGCAGACGTAGAGGTTACGTTGACAGAGGATGACCTAGAGAAGATTTCTAACACTGTCACCCTCACACTTGAGGATTGATGGGCTGCTTTGGAAGGACAACACAAGGCCACGATAGAATTTTTGCAATATGAGATGCAAGCTCTCTGGATAAAATAAGACACCCTTCAAGCGAGCGTGGATCAAGCAAGGCAGAGTCAAGCAACCATGGATCAAGTGGGCCAACCAGCTATAGTTATAGCCCTGACCACCATCACGGACATCCGGATCTACCCCCCCCCCCTCCCTAGGTGCATCTTTTTCAATGGTACCCGCAGAATTATACAGCCAAGTCTAGGCATGCTCTTCAATCGATCTCGATGTTGGGCATTTGATTGGTGCGCAGTTGCACAACTTATTTACCTCCATCACTAGTGAGCTTCATCATAGAGAACTACAATTGCAACATCACCTTATTAAGGCCGATCAGATTATTGTGACTCAAGCTACTGAAGCTGCCCAGGCCTAGGCTACGCGCATTGCTGCCATCGCGCAATAGGTTGTGTTAGAGCAGTTGATAGACCGACTCTGTGAAGTCATGCCGAAAGTAATTCCTACCTCCACTGTGCCGTAGGCTAAGGTTGAAGGCTTGGTCATTGCTTTGAAGGCATCTAAGATTGAGGTATAGGTTGTTAAGGTTGATTTAGAACTATAGATAGCATCTCTACAGGCCAAGCTACAACCTAAGACCCCCCGGAAGTGCGTGCCTAGCGCAATGCACTGGTCATGGAAGCAACAACAACTATTATCACGTGGATCAATCAAGGAAACACTTTGTTTGAGACTCTTTTGGAATTATGGTCCTGGGTGTAGCATATCCTTTTCCATATTGATCAGGAGCTGCACCAAAAGGAGTAAGATTTTGAGCAGATGGAAGCCACTGTGACCACCCTTGTTCCAGCCCAACGAATAGCGCACCTTCGGACTAGCCAAGTGCTCAGAAGTGAAATTTTGGGTCTCCGGTGCATGAAACAAGTATTCAGTGACCACCTGACGCCCTAGTTTGGTGAATCTCTCAAGCTTTCACAGGAGTTAGAAGGGGTCGTAAGACAGTTGAACCAGACCTTGGAAAGTGTCACCGCTACGACTGAAGGCCCAACTTCACAAAAGCCGGATGATATTGCGCAGACCACAGTCGCATAGAGCATAGGTGTTTTTCCCCTGTTGGTAGCCACTATTGAGCAGCTCAAGGAAATGATGAAGACCGCACTTGCACTGTGACTCGGGAAGAGTCACAAGATTGTGTTGGGGGACTCTTGGAACGAGGTCCCCTAACCACATTTTTGGTCCAGTTTTATAATATTTTTGTAATACTTGGTATTTCAGAGGGGCTTTAGGGTGGGTCAAAGCCCTGATGTATTGTAATGGGTCAAAGGGTAGACTAGGAGTCCGCAAACCATGTTTTGCAGACCATAGAATAACATAGGTTAAAATTTTATAAATAGATAGATAAATCGATTCTAGAATAGGCTAAGAAAGAAGTAAGCTAAGGTTGGATACAAACTTGTGGATCTGTGGTCGATTGTCTAGGTAAGGGCTCCTGCTAGTTGTGTGCGCGAAGACCCCAAGTCCTATTGTGTGTGGACCCCGCTGGCTGTGTGCACAGGCTGCTAATAGAGTCTGTAAGTTTGATCTAAATGTGAATGAATGAGAAGGTTGTTGATGATGTTTTAGTGTTCCTTTGTTACGATTATTGTCCGTGTTTATGTTCTAAGATCGTGTTTGCTTACTAAATACTGATGATCTACTGATGCACACGTGGATGCAATATGATGAATGTGTAGCTCTGGTTAAAGTAATATGATCAAGTTACCTATTAATTATGATCTCTACTTAGCCTATATACTACTAAAATGGTTCTATATTGGGATTCTCCTGCGCAAAGTCTATAGATCTGAAGGGATCCCCTTTTACTAACTCTCTCTCTCTCTCTCTCTCAGGGTGCGAAAGCCTAGTTCCAGCACCTTCCCATACTACTTCAGGTGAGGCCTTGACCCGCGTAAGGGGGACATTGCTGAAAGGGCCAGTATTATATGGGTTTGTTGGCAAACCTTAAAACCGAACCTAGGTCAAGACGCCTAAATCCAACACCTACAAACTGCATTTCATGGAACAATTTCATTGCCTCTCTACGATGATTACTCTGTGCATACCCTGCAAGCATTTCACTCCCTGTTGCATTAGTTCTCCGAAAAACTTGGTTAAAAATTGGGTGTGGAAACTCCATACTATTTCATTTTGTATACAAGGCTACAAGGGCACTCCCCACAAATAATTTAGACTCAAATCCATTCCTAATCATAGATCCGTAGAGTTCCTTACCCTGTTGTAGAGCTGGTAAACCAACACGTGCCTTGAGAAATCTGGGATTTTAAAAACCATCCATTTTCACCCCACTCCTTTGAATTTCATGAAATAAAACCTTGCATAAGATGTAATCATGGTGGTCCTTGATACCATATTGCGGTCAGCCATTTTATCAAAAATTGGGCATGCATCTTCCAGATCTCCACACACGGTATACATTACGAAAAATTGGTATGGAGGTTTATGTTACCCTCAACACCATTCTGAATGATGCGTGCATGTAATTTCTTGCACTAGAGTAGATATTTAAGGTTGGAACATGTTTGCAATAAAGTAGCATAGGTGTACAAGTCAACAAAAATTCCATGTTGATTTTTATTATGAAAAATGTGTGTTAAATTCTTTCCAATCCTACACTCTCTGCGGTGGTTATCCATAATGAGATTTTGGATTTTATTTTATGGGTACAAGTTGTGTTGGGAGCACAAGAGGTCAAATTAGAAGTTGATAGTTGTTGAAACAGAAAATTTCTCTTTCTTGCGGGTTAATTTCAACTAACCTTTCAAAAACTTGTCATTGGTGGAAAAATATTCAATATCATCGAAATCGATCAGTTTTTCTGAGTTCATTCACACAAGGGGAATCACCGTAGTAAATTTGAGTCTTGGAAGTAGATCTTCATTGCAGCACTATGGATCTTCATCATCTTGTTCTGGGAAAACGTAAGTTCCTAGGCTCTATCCCTGCCATTAGAAACCCCAGGGTTCAAGGATCAGTTACTAAATTTTGATAATACCCAGATGTCATTTGATTTCATGATATTCCTTATAAGTGATTGGTTTTTGTATTCTACTTCATCATCATCAAAGCTAAGGGCTAATTTCCAACACTGGTATTCAAAATTGACGCTGTTGGAGAGCTTCAAAGTCACCCTTTAGAATGATTAATTATAAAAATCTTAATGCACAATTTTAGCTCTTTATTGAAATGCAATTCAAAGTTAACCATATTGGTGTCAAATGTTGTAGCTGCTGCTGCATAGAATTCAAAACTTTAGAAGGTCTAGATGATGTTAATTTGAAGTTAACCATATTGGCGCCAAATGATCTAGCTGCTGCTGCATAGAAATTGGAACTTTAGAAGGTCTGGATGATGTTGGA
>JAXQQM020072055.1:0-87912 GCA_034641835.2 Pinus albicaulis | reverse complement strand
GAAACATAATGAATCCATTATGGTGGTAGTGGATAGACTTAGCAAGGCATCTCACTTCATACCGATCCAGTATAAATACAAAATGATAAAAATCACTAATATTTTTTTGAGGGAAGTGTTTAGATTGCATGGTATTATGAAAACAATTATCTCAGACTGAGATGTGAAGTTCACCTCATCTTTCTAGAAGACACTCTTCACCGCTCTGGGCACACAAATTTAGTTTAGTACCACCTATTATACACAAATAGATGGGTAGACTGAGCGAGTGAATCAAATACTAGAAGACATGTTACATATGTATATGATACAATAGCCGATGGAGTGGGAAGATTGCCTACATTTAGTGGAGTTTTCTTACAATAACAGGTACCAAGAGTCTCTAAAAATGAGTCCCTTTGAGGCATTATATGAAAGGCAATTCCAGACATCTATAAATTAGAGTGGCCCTGAAACTAAGTTAATTCTTGGGCCTGAGATGTTGGAAGAAATGGAACATGAAGTGAGGAAGATCCGATAGAATTTAAAAGCTACCTAGGAAAGGAATAAATTTTATGCAGATCGTAAAAGAACTTATCGAGATTTCGACTTGGGAGATCACGTGTATGCTAGAATTAGACCAAATAAAAGCACTCTAAAGTGGACTACTTGTGTTAAACTTGTCCCTTGGTTCTGTGGGCCTTTCCAAATTTTGGAAAGAATAGGGTCGGTGGCTTATTGACTGGCTTTACCCAGTCAAATACGGGTGCATAACATGTTTCATGTATATGTATTGAAACAATATGTGCATGATCCCAGACATAAAATACAATGATAGAATGTTCAGGTAAGTTGTAATTTTTAATATGTCCTCTAAAATAAGATGAATACATAATTAATTAATTAGATTTTTGTTGGTTGTAGGTCGAACTAGACGACGAATTCCTAGTAGAGCCTCTGCATATTCTTGAGTAGAGAGAAATAATGCTCTAGAGGCGAGCCATGTCCGAGGTTAAAGTGTAGTGGAAGAAATTTAGCCCAGAAGAGGTTACTTGGGAGGATAAAGGATTTATACGAGAAGCATATCCTGAACTCTTTTCTATGTTGGATTAAAACACCGAGGACGGTGTTTTCCTTGAGCGGGGGAAGATGTAACACATAGCTTAGTTACCTTATTTTATTTTAACTTTTGCAAAAACTTACATTTGATTTTTAAGTAATAAAAGAGACTCACGATTGTGTTAAAATGGTTAATGAACCAGAGTTTATGTTTCTCATGAATAAAGAATTACATTCAGAATTCCAAGATTCTTGAGTAGTTGGAAAAAACATTTTTTGACAGTTACCTTCTCCTCTAAGGATAAAAAGGAAATCTCAGAGACAAGAAGGGGTTCTGTGAAAAGGTAAAAGAAGGTTTAACAGTAGGTAGTTGTACAAATAGAGTTGTCCAAAGCTGGCTTCTAACCAGTGGAACCCTGCAACTCGAATTAGAGTAAAAGGCTGGACAAGAGTCTTGAGGTCTAAACTTCATAATTCTTCTGCTAACTTCTACTCTTCCGAGGAAAACAAGGTGAGTCGAGGATTTGATTGCATCACTCATGGTTGAGTGGCTTAACCAGTGGAACGAAATTCCATAAAATTCTGTGGATTATGTGATAAATCTAGAAAATCATGATGCTTTCAGTACTATATTTTTTTTGTGCAAGAATGTGAACATCTCATCATTTACAATACATAAATTTCAAGCAAGATCTGTTTTCATGAATAGCACAATATTTTACATAAATTTTTCTTTAGTTTACGATGAAAAAGTTATGTCGATATATCTATGGTTGGATCACGAATGACTGTCCAACCTAGGAAAAATTACAGTGCATGAATAATCAGAAGAAAACACCCTTTTTAAACAGAACATGCAATAGATGTCCTTTACCTTTAAATATGTACTGTGTAAAAAATAGGAAATATATTACCATGTCTATAGTGCACACAACAAGAAAGGTTGTGGGAAAATACTAAGCAAAAAGACAAGTTATGATAGCACCAACCCAAACCAGGCGGGGCCTGTAAGAATAAATATACTTAAATAGAATACAAAATTATAGTAGCATAATCCTACAAGAGAGAGGAATGCAGATCTGTCATGTAAAAAAAACTGTAGAGTGACTGTGAATTAATGTATAATCATAATTTTTACCAGTTCAGTCGTATGCCAAAACTATAAGTAATTCGTGAAAATCAAGGCCTGATAGGTAGAGAGGTTTAAACCCTAACCGTGGAGACATATAGGGTTTTATGTCCTCGGGCCTCCTTAACAAGGCAATATGAGGAAAAAATATAAGAAATGATGGATATAAATATGCAAATGTTGCAAGATTAACACAATAATAATTTGACAGAACATGTAGTTCAAACATGTAAGAATGAAATTCAAGCCACAAAATTGACCCAGTCAACAACACATATATATTTATATATGAATCACAATTGGAAAAGTAATTTGGAATTTCATTTAAATTGTAGAAAAATAAAATCAAGACAAGCCCTGTGCCATGAACTCACAGGGAATCATTCCTTTCAAGAACACAAAATTATGAAGACGAGAGTTACATGCAGAGTTGAAATTAAATCACATAGGATGTCTCTGTCAGTGGTCTACGGAATGACCAAGATTAAAATCAGCTTGTATGAGGAAGAAACCCTTTCAATTTACTTTAATTAACAAAAGAAAATCAAATGTACACTTTTAAAAAATACACTGAAACCTTGACTACAAAGTCTTGCAAACATTTTTAGGCAATATAGTCACACCATTAGAAGGGCAGAAGTTCATGCTTCATAAGGACCTTAGGGCTAATAGCCACTATCATTTCCATACATCAAAAGGGAAATATAGCCATAGAAAAC
Organism: Pinus albicaulis; assembly: GCA_034641835.2. Lineage (NCBI taxonomy): Eukaryota > Viridiplantae > Streptophyta > Pinopsida > Pinales > Pinaceae > Pinus > Pinus albicaulis. The sequence goes on along the minus strand of JAXQQM020072055.1, from coordinate 85,026 downwards.
CACGACTCAATGCCTTGTGCAACCTGGTAGGAGGGTGCAACTAACCTGGAAACTTCTTAATGACAACCATCGACAAGGAATCGAACAATACCTTGTATGAAGGGGGATGTTAGAATTCGACGAGGCCATAAAGCCAAAAAATGTAAATCTTGGCGTAAGGGTTACCTGCACAGCAAGGAGTAGTGCACAGTGTTAATCAAATAGTAACTACAAGGAAATAAATAAGGGAAAATAACAACATGATAATATTAAACCCCGACATAAAACTTTACTTGGTAAGGAAGAAGAAACTCTCCATTAGTAAATCTGCCTATGACAAATAGAGTGAATGGAAACAAGTGAATATTGTGTGCATTAAGCCAGTTTCCGAAAGTTAACAAGGGCTAGAAAACTATGGTGATTGTGAAACCACCTGAGACCCAAAATGCGTTTAGAATTTGTTGCATGCAACCAAGGAGGAAAATGTTGTTGAGTACGCACTGGCGGGCTACGGGAGTGGAGTAACAATTGTCTCGAAGCCATCCAACAACAAGGGAGTCGTGCCACCCTTGCGGTGGAGAATTTACAGAGCAAACCCCAACGAGGAAAAAGAACACGAAATGACAAAGTGCTGAAGGGATTGGGGTAGGGTTGATAACCTAACTCCCTTCCAATAAACCTGGGCGTCTGATCCAAATCCATCAATAGAGGACATAAAACACAAGTTTCAAGCATCCAACGAGATATGGACGTCCATCGATAATTTCGTCAGTATGCGAAACCTTACCCCGAGTCTTAATTGCAAATCAATGTATGGTAGTAGGATAGGTCTAGAGGATGAGCGCTCCAACTGTAGATAAATATAATAATTCAGAACCATGTACTATAGGATTTATATATACACAATGATATGTTTGTAAAGTTTACAATGATAAGTTAATAGTTATTCAATGACAGGTTGTAAACATATGCGATGACAATTGTAAAAAGAATATCTGATTAATCACTATATAATCTCAAGGTACCAAAGTAATATTTGGTTATGAGTTAATTCATTTAATTTTAAATTGTAATGATGTTAGCATAAATACTATGTTTTACAGTAAAATATACATTTTTAAATTATTGTGAGGATGCATGTTGATAGTTGTTACATCTACAGTTTATGGCAAGCAAGTGGGCTTAGGGATGATCAAAAGCAGCTTGATTGAGAAATATTTCAGCCCTCCATCTAACTATTCAAGGGCTTAAATATTGTTGGATCGAGCAATACATCAAACCCTCTATCAAGCTCCTTTGTAACCTGCAGTTACTTAGGGGCTTGATCGAGTCACGAACTCGATTGAGCGATGGTTTCAAATTTATTTCAGCCCTCGATCGAGCTATGCGAAGGCTTAAATATTTCTCTATCAAGCAATACAAAAAACCATTAATCGAGCTCCTTTGTAACACGTGGTTACTTAGGGGCTTGATTGAGTCACAAGCTCGATTGAGAAATGAATTTAAATTTCCTGCCAAGTCAAACTAGGCCTGGAATTTGTAAACAAATGCTTCTGTTTTTTATAAAACCCTATAGTGATGTCTGGGTGGGTCATTTTTTCATAGACCACAGACTAAAACCCTTGACTGATATATTTAGTAGCTCAGTTACTCAACCCATTCACTCAATAGCTCAGCCTAGAAGCCAAAATCTCAACATTATTACAAGGTGTCTGGAAGTAGAAGTAGGTTTTCTACCATTGTACGATTGTTTTAATTTTTATTTCTTGCAAATAAATAAATTATTAATTTGAAATAAAAACAATGACAAAAACCACCACATAATACCAAAATTGAAAACCACCCAAAAAAAACACAACAAACCACTATCATGTGGAATAAGGCAAAAAAAAAAATTAATAAAATTTATCTTAATTATATGATTTGTTATTACTTTTTTTATATAACAAAAACAAATATTCTAACATGTTTTAAGAGATTTTTTTTTCATCACGATTTATTTGAAAATATGTGAGAGAACTTCTAAAATGAATTGTTTGAAAATGTGTAAAAGGTCTTAATAAATAGTTGTAATAGATTATCAAAAACTTTTATATTATTTCAAAACTTTTTACTTTTAAAATTCATTCAAACTTCCCACTCTTCTTTAAAACATGAAACTCAAATATAAAATAGGTTATAAATTGCATCTTATATTTGCAATAAATATTTGTATTTATAAATATGTTTGCAAATTGTTATATTTAGCACCTTTTTTAAGTAAAAACAATATATGAATTTTGATAATAGAAATAATGATATGGTTTAGTTATTAAATTTTTAATAATAATAAATAATGAGAAAATATAATATATTTATTTTTAAATTTTTGTATAGGTGATGATATATTACAATTATGTCCAATAATAATGTAACAACTATACACTTCTAAACAACACACATATAAAAAAAATTACTAATCATCTTTTAACTCTAGCATAAACTTCTTATTGCACTATACATAAGTCACCATATTCTAAAGTTTACATACATGATTATGATTTGATAATAGAATTATACAACACAATCACATATCAAAGGGTTGACATGCATTTTATTTGACTCATGCCACACCACTAATCTGGTTGGGCTTTACTTATGACAGGGCTATAGTTTAGATATCGTATTATTGTTTTCTATACATGATATCAACGGTAGATCTTACTGCACAAATCATTTAATTAAATATTAGATTTCGGTACCACTATTATTTTGAATTATTATTAGCAATCTCTTGCATGCGAGAAAGTCTGATGTGATAACACTTGTTCGACATCAGTCGTGGCTCCATCTAAGCCATCCATACCTAATCCATGAGATCGACGATGTGAATGAGGGGTGGGATGGTTAGGGTAACTACCCAACCCACACTTCAGCTTTGTCTCTCATTTGTTCCGCCGCTTGGGTCCACCTTCGGCTCTGCAACTTTTCCTTGTAAATCTACGACGACGCTCACAATGACCTTCTTTGGTTCAACATGCCGTCAATGAAGCCTTACCAGTTGTTTCTCCTGTCGCCAAGTTGAGTTTTTTTTAACCCCTTCCACGACATCCATGGCATCTGCTCTGTTTTAGTCTGTAGTTTCAAGCTTCTATGCTTAGTTTTTAGTTTGTCTCTCAATACTAAATTTCCAGTTTCTTTTGAAATGGCTTTGGGGTTTTTGGCCTCCATCGAATGACAGTTTCTCTACCATGCAGGTATCGCCTACAGGTTTGTAGAAATGCTCTACCTGAGAACACGAAATATCCAAAACTTCCTCTAGCCATGCCTCCAGGTAAATATTGGGGACTCCAATGTATGCATTTTGTTTACAGTCTTGGTTTGCAATTAATATGTCCTTGTTTAATTATGTAATAGAAATTTGAGCCTGGAATTTGGCTCTTGGAAATGTTTATCGAAACACTACTTACAGGGTTTGGTCAATACCATATGTAATTTTTTCTTCTACTACAATTGTGCTATCTGGGCTAATTTAGATTTTCTGTCAGCTTTCTAAATTATTAATATTGTATTCCACATTCAGTTCCATTTTGTTCGTCTAAAGATTGTTTAACTATTTCCTTCTTCCTACATATGTGGACACAGTTACATTTCACTTTTATGTTCTTGGTAATTGTTTTTCTGTAGAAATTTCAGGGGTTACCCGCATGCATGGGTATTATGTCTTTGTTTCATCTCTATTTGGGTTTTCCACCCTTTGGGATGGGAACCCTAACCCTTACTCTAGGGTCTGGGTTCTAAACCCTCAGGCATATCCCTTGAGCTTACTTATATAATAATTTTATACCCCATGGGTAGTGTGATATGAATGATTCATCTTCGAGTTCTGATAAAATTATATGCGTGGAAAGAATTGTAATTACTATATACTTAACAGTGATGGAAGTACTTCCTATTTTCTATTCTACACAGTTCTTTAGACTATAAATTCATTTTCTCATTATATGTTATGAATAGAAGTTCTCGATTTATTCCTACTTACAGTAACCCTTCTGTAATTCCTTCTTGTAATGTATGTGCATAATTATTTTCTTCAGAAATACATATAAATTCAATATTAAGTAGTTTCACATAGTTTATCCTGATAAATTCTTCTAGCACATGTTTTAAATTCAAATATGCTTATGCTGTAATAAATAACAGTAACTGTAAATTTTTCCTACTTTGAAAAAGGAAACATAAACCAGAACTCTAAGATACAACAATACCTAATCTAGGGTAGTTTCTTCTGAATTATGATGGTCCTCTCAACCGCAAGTGAGAATATTAGATCCTCAACTCCCCCCTTGCTCCTCACCAGTGTCTAGGTGTTCAATGGGACAAGAAGTTAGACCTCAGGAACAAATCCAATATTTTTCTTCTTCTGGGTATTAACTGAGCTCCACTAGTCTCTCTACCAGCTCTGTATTATTCATGGCAATCTCTCGTTGCTTTACCCTTCATCCCTTCTGCATGGAACACCATTCCTTCCCAGGATTTTTCCATAAATCCTTTATTTGGAATGTTAACTGTCAGAACTATCTCCACCTTTTTACCCTAGTATCTTGGAATCATTTACCAATCAGTTACTTATTTATTTTCCTTAATACAAATTATTCATTAAATCTCTTTGAAAAATACCAAAGATAATTTATTGAAATGTTGTTAACGAATACTCTTATTCGTTACTCTTTCAAAATATATCATGACAAGTATTTAAGTACAGAGTTAAAATTAAACAAGGTGTTAAATTTTCCCCTGCTGAAGCAAACACCATCCTCGGTGTTATTTAATCAAGATGAACAACTCTGGATACGCTTGTTGTTTAATATGTTCGTCCTCCCAAGTGGCCTCCTCCGGGCCAAAGTGCTTCTAATAAACTTTAACTTGGGGGATGACTTACCTCCAGAGCATTATTTCTCTCTGATCTAGAATATGTTGCAGTTCTACCAGGAACTTACCATCCGGTTCTACCTGTATATCAAATTGTTATCATTAGTTTAAATCAAAATTTTCACTTTTGTCACAATTGTAATACATTGTTAACTTACATGTATACCTTGCCATTGTATCAAATGTTTGGGTTCATGTACATAATGTTTTAGTAATGATACATGAAGTACATTATGTACCAATATATGGCTTGGTAGAGCTAGTCGGTAGGCCATTGGTCCTATCCTTTCCAAAACTTTGAATAGCTCACAATATCTATGGGCCATCTTAGCACAAGTGTTCCATCGCAGTGTGCTTTTCTTCAGTTTTATTCTCACATACACGTGATCCCCTACCACGAATTCCTAGAAAGTTATTTTCTTATCAGCATACACATTTTTCTGGTCTTGAGCAGCCTTCAAGTTCTGCCTAATTTTCTTTACCTCTTGCTCCATTTCTTCTAGCATATCCGACCCAAGCATCATCTTATTTTCTTGACTGCTCCAGTTCATAGGAGTCCGGCATTGACTTCTATAAATTTCCTCAAAGGGGCTCATCTTAAGGGATTATTGGTATTCTTTGTTGTAATCAACCTCGACCAAATGAAGATATTCTTCCCACTTCGTTGGCTATTTCATTACATACATGCACAACATATCTTCCAGGATTTGATTCACCCTCTCTGTTTTCCCATCTGTTTAAGGATGATAAGAAGTACTAAATTGTATTTGTGTCCCCAAGCCACTAAATAGCGTCTTCCAGGATTCCGAAGTAAATTTCACATCACGATCTGAAATAACCACTCAGGGGATACCATGTAATCTTAAAATTTCTCTCATGAAAATATCAACAATTTATACCACCTTGTAAGTAGACTGGACATGAATAAAATGTGCCACCTTACTGATTCTATCAACTATCATGATAATCAAATCGCTATGCTTTCTATTCTTTGGTATCCCAGTGATGAAGTCAAGGGGAGATGACCTCCCACTTCCATTATGGCACAGGAATAGGCTGAAGCAATCCTGCGGGATGCTAATGTTCAACCTTAATTTGCTGACATTATAAACACTTAGTCAAATAATCCACAATGTCCTTCCACATTCCAGGCCGGGAATAATCCTTTCTAATTTCAGTTAACATTTTCTGGTATCCTGGACATCCTACATAGGAACTTTGGTGATATTCATCCAAAATAATTCTTTTCAGATTTTTTTTATTTGGAATATATATTATTTTCCGATAGACCAAGAAATTCTTATCATTGAGTTCAAATTGTGATTGCTTCCCTTGCTCTTTGTCTGATTTTTCCTACTGCCATAGAAACCAGTATTCAGGGTCCTTTCTAGCTGCTTCTAATATTTGTTCTTGGAATTTGAATTCAATTTGATTAAAATAGAGTTTTTAGATGCCATGCAGTTTCCTGCTTAGTGCATCCACCACTCGGTTCTCTTTACCCTTCACATGCTGGATTTCAAAATCGAATTCACTTAGGAAATCATTCCATCTAGCTTGGCGTGCATTCAGATCAGCTTGTTTAAAATAGCTAGTTAGAATGTTGTGGTCATCTCTCAACACGAACCTTTTAACAGGTAATTCCTCCATATCCATAATGCATGTACTACTGCAGTTAGTTCCAAATCATAGGTTGAATACCTCTGCTCATGTTCCTTCAGCTTTCTAGATTCATATGCTATGACTCTTCCCTCTTGGGTCAAGACTGCTCCTACACCCTCCTTACAAGCATCGGTACAGACATAAAATTCCTTACTTGGGTCTGCTATGCTCACTAAGGAGTAGTAGTTAATAGCTCCTTCCATAACTCAAAACTGTTTTGACATTCCTAAGTCCACTTAAAGACTCGTCACTTTCGCTGCAAGGAGGTAACGGGAAAGGCGATTTTAGAGAATACATTGATAAAGCGTCGATAATAACTAGTCAAACCCACGAATGAACATATTTCTGCTACATTCTTTGGAACCCTCCATTCCATGATGGTCTTTATCTTTTCTGGGTCCACCGTAATCCCTTCAGCAGAAATCACGTGTCCCAAATATTGAATCTTCCTTTTAAAGAAGTCACACTTACTAAACTTAGCATAGAGCTGATGTTCCCTTAACATTTTTAGCACATTACACAGATGCTCCTTGTGCTCTTCCATATTCCTGGAGTATATTAATATGTCATCAATAAAAATAAAAACGAATTTATCCAAGTATGTGCGAAAAATTCGATGCATTAAGCTCATAAAGGTGGTTGGTGTGTTGGTTAAACCAAAAGGTAATACCACAAATTCATAATGTCCATACCGGGTACAGAATGTTGTTTTCTTATATCTTTGTCTCTGATTCGGATTTGGTGGTAGCCTGACCTTAAGTCAATATTGGAAAATATTTTAGCTCCTTTGACTTGGTCGAACAAGTCATCTATGCGTGGTAATGGGTATTTATTTTTAACAGTCAATTTATTGAGCTATCAATAGTCCATGCACATGGGCATAGTGCCATCTTTCTTTGTCATGAATATCACCGGTGCTCCCCATGGGGACACACTTGGCCGAATGTAACCTATCCATCAATTCATGTAGCTTCACTTTTACCTCTGTTAGTTCTGGTACACTCATTCTATAAGGAGTTCGGGACACAGGTGCTACTCCGGGTATTAGCTCTATGGTAAAGTCTATGTCCCTTTTTAGTGGCAGCCTCGGGATTTCCTCAAGAAATACATCCTGGAATTATTGCACAATAGGGATGTTTTCCAGCATAAGGGTCTTATCCTTAGAGTTGGTGAATCCCACTTGAATGGCATAGAGTTGGCACCCTTTCCTTATGCATTTACTTAATTGAGATGTTGTAATAGGTCGTAACTGCAATGGTTTCTTAATGCCTTACAGTTCTTGTCTTGTTCCATCCTTTGATTTAAAATAGATAACGTTGTCCTTACAGTCCACTAGTGACCAATGTCTCTCCAGCCAATCCATCCCCAATAATATGTTGTAAGATCCCAGGGGATGAATGTTGAGTTCCATAGTAATGTGTTGATTCCCAAAACTCAACTCATAATCTGGTACTTTCGCATTGGCCCTCCTTCTTGCCCTTATAGCTGAATGAACTAACCAAGGATTCTTAAATTTCTAGTTCTGTAATTTACAACTTTCAACTGTACGACGGCGTATAGAGCTCAGGCTGGCTCTAGGATCAACTAAAATAGAAACATATTGAGTTTGTAGCTTACCTTATAACTCTATCATGGTTGGCTAGAAGTCTCCTTGTCGATCTTCTAAAGCTATGTTGATTCTAGGTATGTTTCAAGCTACATCCCCCACAGTTGATGCCTCTTGCAGGTTTTCTGTCACCTCATTTATTCCTCGATGAGGACAGTTTTTGAAGTAATGTGCCTCCCCACAACCCCAGCATTGTAACGCGGGTTTTTGAGACTGCCCAATGTCGGGTCTACTAGAGGCTTCGATATGCCACTCCTGACCAGCCCACTTGGTCCTTGACTGACCTTTTCCGTTTTGTTTACTCTGTGGATTCCTTGCAGTGTTCCTATAGTTTCTAGATCTATTATTTTTGTTATTGGTGAAACTTTTATACCCTTTTCAGGGTGGCCAACTTTTCCTAGCTTCTCCCTTAATTTTGGATTTCTAATAGCACATTCGTGCTTTCCTTATCACTTCATCCATAGTTTTTGGGTTCACGAATTCAATCTTCTCTTTCATATGTAATGGAAAACTGCTCAGGAATCACTGTACTTTCGCCTTCTCATCGCGCAAATACGGTACATATCGTAATAATGAAGTAAATTTCGTGACAAACTCACCCATATACATTTTCCCCAATTTCAGATCATGGAACTCTTGGGACCTTTCATCGTAGAAACATTCAATCAGATACTTATCCTTGAGGTATTGTTGGAACTCATCCCAAGTTACATTTTGATCTTCTATTCCACGCACATTCTCAACCTCCTCCCGCCACAATGTTGATTTCTCTCGTAGTTGATAAATGGTTAAGCGAGCTTTCAGTTTAATGTTATATTCATACACCTGAAAGTACCTTTTCATGTTTATGATCCAAGCTTCTGCCATTTCTTCAACCTCTCTGTCAAAGGTGGGAGGCTTTATCTTCTGAAATTCACCCTATAATTCCACTTTTTGTTTCTTCAACTCTTGTTGTTCTAGAATATTTCCAGATTCAACCTCATTGTAAGTTCGACTCTTATTACTTTATGGCGTTCTACTGCCATCTGGATTATCATGGAGGGCTTGCTGCTATTCTCCTTCCTCTTGATTATCCCTCTCGGGACTCGGTTTCGAATTGGGATGATTCTGTCGGTCCGAAAGGATTTTTAATATCCTTTCATGTTCTCTCATCAATCTTTCATTGTCACCCCGAACCTTGAGCATCTATGTTTGGAGTTGCTGTACAGTTTCAAGCAACCTTTTTGTCTGTTGTTGCTGGTCTGCCAACATTCTACTTGTTTTTTGGTGCTGGTCTATGCTTAACTGCATCCACATTTCAGGATTGACCTCAGGGTTGGTCATAGGATGGGTCTCTCCTATGTTTCTGGGTGTCTGTTGGCTAGATCCCCTCCTCATAGTAGTTTAGCACAAATTTGTTCCTCTAATCTACACAATTCCAACATTTAAACTATATGAAAGGAAAAAAAAAAAACCAAAATGATGACCTATCATGTTATTGTGTTGGCCCAACTGGCCCCAACGTGTAACCACGCTCTGATACCACTTGTAACAGCTATACACTTCTAAAAAACACACACACATATATATAATTAATCATATTTTAACTCTAGCATAAAATTCTTATTGCATTATAGATTAGTCGCCATATTCTAAAGTTTACATACATGATTATGATTTGATATTAGAATTATACAACACTGTCACATATCAAAGGGTTGACATGCATTTTATTTGACTCATGCCACACCACCAATCTGGTTGGGCTTTACCTCTGACAGGACTATAGTTTAGATATGGTATTATTGTTTGCTATACATGATATCAGCAATATATCTTACCGCACAAATCATATAATTAAATCTCACATTTCGGTACCACTATTATTCTGACTTATTATTAGCAATCTACTGCATGCGAGAAATTTTGATGTGATAACACTTGTCCGGCATTAGTCGTGGCTCAATTTGAGCCGTCCATACCTAATCCATGAGACCGACAATGTGAATGAGGGGTGGGATGGTTAGGGTAACCACCCACCCCACCTTCAGTTTAGTCTCTCATTTGTTCCGCCGCTTGGGTCTGCCTCCGGCTCTGCAAATTTTCCTTGTAAATCTGTGACATTGCTCACAGTGACTTGCTCTAGTTCAACATGTCATTAATGAATCCTTACCAGTTGTTTCTCTCGTCACCGAGGTGAGTTTTCTTTAACCCCTTCCACGACATCCATAGCATCTTCTCGGTTTCCGACTGTAAGTTCAAGCTTCTGTGCTTAGTTTTTAGTTTGTCTCTCAATACTCAATTTATGGTTTATTTTGAAATAGCTTTGGGGTTTTCGGTCTCCACCGAATGATAGTTTTCGTACCATGCAGGTATCGCCTACAGGTTTGCGAAATGCTCTGTCTGAGAACACAAAATATTCAGAACTTCCTCTGGCCATGCCTCCAGGTAAATATTAAGGATTCTAATGTGCATATTTTGTTTACAGTACTTGTGTTAGAGTTAAATGCTTACAACGTGGCTAGTGACTTCGTTTTCTTTTGTTGTATTATCGACAGGTTGGTGGCCCGGACCTAGCCGATAGCTCGAGCAACTTGGAGTTCCACCTCTCGCACTTCACCTTCATGGTATGTACCGTTTAACTCTGGGCAAAGGGTTTATGGCTAAGCTCTTACGCTGTCGTTTAATTCGGCCTACTCTCTATATCGGATGGTTAATGTCTGGCGAGAGATTTACTCTCCGTCATGTCGTAATTTTGTTCTTTCTATCCGGGGTTTGAGGGTTTGAGTGGAGCTCGCCCCTACTCTTATCTTCCGTCTGGAACCATCCTTTGAATTTTACCCATAAATGATTTAGAACAGTCTTGGTTTTCAATTAATTTGTCCTTGTTTAATTATGTAATAGAAAGTTGAGCCTGGAACTTGGCTCTTGGAAATGTTTATCGAAACATTGTTTACAGGGTTTAGTCAATACCATATGTAATTATTTATTCTGCTAGAGTTGTGCTATCTGGGCTAATTTATAATTTCTTTCAGATTTCTGAATTATTAATATTGTATTTTGCATTCAGTTCCCTTTTATTCTTCTAAAGATTGTTTAACTATTTCCTTCTTCCAGCATATGTGTACACAGTTACATTTCGCTTTTATGTACTTGGTAATCGTTTTTTCTGTAGAAATTTCCGGGGTTACTCGCATGCATGGGTATTCCGTCTCTGTTTCATCTCTATTTGGGTTTTCCACCCTTTGGGATGGGAACCCTAACCCTTACTCTGGGGTTCGGGTTCTAAACCCTCAGGCGTAGCCCTTGAGCTTACTTATATAATAATTTTATACTCCATGGGTAGTGTTATATGAATGATTCATCTTCTAGTTCTGATAAAATTATATGTGTGGAAAGAATTGTAATTACTATATACTTAACAGTGATGGAAGTACTTCCTGTTTTCTATTCCACACAGTTCTTTTGACTATAAATGCAGTTTCTCATTATATGTTATGAATAGAAGTTCTCGGTTTCTTCCTACTTACAGTAACCCTTCTGTAATTCCTTCCTAAAATGTATGTGCATAATTATTTTTTTCATAAATACATATAAATTCAATCTTAAGCAGTTTCACATAGTTTATCCTATTAAATTCTTCTAGCACAGGTTTTAATTTCAAATCTTCTTATGCTGTAATAAATAACAGTCACTGTAAATATTTCCTACTTTGAAAAAGGAAACATAAACCAGAACTCTAAGATACAACAGTACCTAATTTCGGGTAATTTCTTCTAAAGTCTGATGGTCCTCCCAACCGTGAGCGAGGCGATTACGTCTTCAGCTCCCCCCTTGCTCCTCACTAGGGTCTAGGTGTTCAATGAGACAAGAAGTTAGACCCCATGAACATATCCAGTCTTTTTCTTCTTCTAGGTATTAACTGAGCTCTACTGGTCTCTCTACCAGCTCTGGATTACTCATGGAAACCTCTCGTTTCTTTAGCCTTCATCCCTTCTGCACAGAACCCCATTCCTTCCCAGGATTTTCCCATAAATCCTTTCTTTGGAATGGTAACTGTCAGAAGTGTCTCCACCTTTTTACCCTGGTATCTTGGAATCATTTACCAATCAATTACTTCTTTCTTTTACTTAAGATAAATTATTCAGTAACTCTCTTTGAAAAATACCAAAGATAATTTATTGAAATACTCTTAACTAATACTCTTATTCGTTACTCTTTCAAAATATATTATGACAAGTATTTAAGTTTAAAGTTAAAATTAAACAAGGTGTTACAAATAACATCTTAATAGAGTGTGGAGTTGAACTAATAACTTAACATCTAGGAGTGCCTTAACAACTCACTTAATTATCATCTATCTAAAATCCATGGATAAAAAATATAATATTTTAATTAGATATGAATTAATAATTAATTTAAAAAATATTATTATATTTTTATTATTTAATTAAATTTTATCATTAATATTGAATTATATGCTATATTTTAAGGAAATAATTTTTTATTTTATTTTAATTAATTCATACTTTTAAATGTTTTTTGAAAATTTCATATATATAATTTCCTTATTGGAAGAAATTTTGTTTTTATATATTTTATATATTTTTGATAATTTGAATTATTGAAATTTAAAAAAAAAAAAATCAAAATCAAAATTTATTTTATTGAAAAAAATCAACTCATTAAAATATTCAAATGTTCATGCATTAACTTAAAATACATAGTCTTATTAAAAGTGTAGAACATCATAATATTAAAATAGAAACATGATGGAAAATGCATTTTGAAAGTGGAATTTTGAAAGTAAAATTATGTTTATAGATACTTTAGTAAACTGAAACAATATTCTTTTAAAGATAGTTTAGTAAACTGAAACAATAATTGTTCTGTAGATATTTAATTTGGATTTTTTTATTACTTATATAATCATAGGTTGTTAATGTTATTCACTAACTAGCATCAAGGTTGTGGATTTGAATCTTAGGTTGTTAATGTTATTCACTAACTAGCATCAAGGTTGTGGATTTGAATCTGAATGACGTGTATGAAGGAATTTTTATTATTAAATATTACACGTGGTCCTTTCAACTAATCATATATTATATTATTTAAATTGAAAAAAAAATATTTTTTTTGGAGTTTGATGTTACCTTGAATGTTTTTTGTGTGTCTAAAATAAGTGGTTGATTTTATAACCAGCATTCTTCAATTAAAAAAACATGGTTATATTTGGACTAGGCTACTCCGACTAGGCTATGTTCATTCATATATTTAATTTTCAATTTTTTTATTAAATATATATATATATAATATTTTTATTATTAAACTTTTATATTATTCGATTTTTTCTGTCATTCTCATGTTCACTGATTTTAAATAGTTGGTATTTCCCAAAGATTGGATTATGATACTCAATGTATGTATTGACCATTTCATTTAACTTTATTTTAAATACGAAATATAAACTATGAAAATATGGTATATATTTTAATTTTTAAATCTTTTATTAAATATATTTTTATTGATAGAGAGTGTATTGTAGGTGTATGATCTGTAGAACAATTCAGATGGTTACTTCATTTGTTTTTCTTCTTTTTCAGGAAAAAAAAGAGTTGGTTTATATATAGAAATAATGCAAAAAAATTTAGAGATAAAAAAACTTTATATGAGCATCTACAAAAAAAACGCAAAACATAAATGATCTAATAACTTAAATTACACCATCGTTATATCACATCTTATCTTTCCTGTATCAAGTGAATTAGTGTAATCAGGAGTGACAAAACAACATTCCTTTAGCTTGCCCGAAAGATTAAGGAACCAGAAAGTATTGAATAGTACCGCGCCTCAGTCGCCTCCGATCCTGCAAATGGAGAAAATTAGGAAAATATCACTGAGCCCCTTGCTCAACTGTCCTCCGCTTCGAATAATTCATAGTGCATTTCACCAAATCTGCCTCTTAGTTCCATTTTTGACAATCTATTTGTCTGAGAATTCTTTTCTCTAAAGATGTCACTGAAGGTGATGGTTGAGAACTTCTTTCGCAGGATTTCAATACGATTCATCTAAGTAGTTAGGATTGTCTGGTTTATAGAAGCCTCTTTGTTTATTTAGATGGTCAATCAATACTTTAGAATCTCCGAAGATAGAAATTTTGTCAACACAAAGGTAGTTAGCAAACCACATTAATCCCATAGTGTCATCATTAGGGACAAAAGTAAGCCAATGTGAGTAAACTAGTGTTGAAGAGCTTATTAATAAGAAGATGTTTTGGGTAATGTATTAGGTGGATAATGGTAATAAATCATCAAAAATAATATTTTACCAAAGGATAATTTTAATGAGATTTTTTTTTATTGAATTCCATAGATAGATGAATTAAAAATGTTAGATTTAGGCATTAGAATTAGATTTTCAATTTGACTAGAAAAGATAATATAAATGAGATTAGAGCGGATTAAATAATCTAAAAATTGTTGGGATTTTTAGTTAGTTTGTATTAAAATATTAAAAATTAAAAACAAGTATAAATAAATTATAGAATGACAACAAATTTAAGATGAAACAGTTGAAATTAGTTTGAATTAAAATTATAAATGAATGAATTATATAAACTAATGACAACAAATCCAACGTAAATTAGTTGAGATTGATGAGATAAATTAGGTGAAAATGATTATGGTTAGATAATTTGAAAAAGGGGGGAGAGGGATGAAAGGGATTTAACAATAATTTTTTTTAGAATATAGATTATATTAAAGCCTGAAAGGCCATGAGGATCAGAGTCAATTCTATATTGAGTTAAGATCTAGGGGGGCGTCCGAGGGAAACATAAATAGGGTAGTATGGTGGATGGCGAGCTTCCAGACTCAAAGGGATATGGTGGATGACGAGCTTCCAAACTCAAAGGGTAATATGGTGGATGACGAACTTCCAAGACTGGCTTAGCTTGTAACCATCCTCCCTATTAAAGTTATTAGGGTTCTTTTCAATTTTAGGCACTTATAATTATAACATCTTTCTCTTATCTGATCCTTCCTTTTATTAATGTATATCACTCTACTATTTAATTTTATTATGTATTTTATATATCTTAAGTCAATATAGAATTGAATCAATCCTCATCTTTCAGGTTTTAATATACTTTATATAATTTCTAAAAAAAATGATTGCTAAATCCCTTCCATCTGGCTCCCCCTTCTTCAAATTATCTAACCCTAATCATTTTCACCTAATTTATCTGGTCAATCTCAACTAATGTATCTTGGATTTGTTCTTATTAGTTTATATAATTAATTAATTTATAATTTTAATTTCAAATAATTTCAACTGGAATTCAATAAAAACCCCATTAAAAAATTCAATAAAAACCCCATTAAAATTATCTTTTGGTTAGATATTATTATTTTATGATTTCTTACCTTTATCTATTGAATACATCACCCAAAAAAATCTTCTTATTAATAGGCTCTCCAACCTGTGTTTACTCACAAAGCTGGCTTGGTCCCTCATGATGGATGACGGATCATACGTCTATAGAGTGTTATTCCAAAATTTTCTATCAATATGAAAAATTGTAAAAGTCTCCAATCAAGTATATCTTTATTATTTGTTTTTCTTATAAATTTGAGTGCGAAAATGATTTTAATATAAACGTTGTGAGGCTTTTTCTATATTATTTCAATAAGATACATATATGTAAACAAGTTGATTTAAATGAAAACATCTTAAATAGGATTTGTTTCTTCTTTTTAATATTTCATATAATTTTTAGGATTTAAGTTCACCTTTTTAATATAATTTTTATAAAGAAAATTTATTTTAAGATATTTGTTAATTTGAATGTAAATATTATGTTTCATTTAAATTGATAATTTCATTTCTTTCCTATTTAAAATATTTAGATATATATTAAAAATATTTATTTCATTTAATATGATGATCTAGTTCAATCAATAATAATAATTAAAATTAGAATAAATAACTATTATAATTATGAGCATATATGTGTGTATGGCTTTCCCATTATATAATATACTAATAATAGATAATATGAGAGGGTGGAGGCTTCAAAATTTATAAAATTCAACATATATACTTTAATATATCATTAATGATATTTTCTATAATTTTTCAAATAAATAAAAAAATTATGATATTTTTATTTCTTATTCAATATCAATTTTCAATAATGCATTGATACATACATTAAATCCATGAACAAAAGTTCATTTAAAGTGAACAAAAACATTTTAATTCTTTCTAATGTACCAAGTAGTTTCATTATGCAGTCAGAAACATCGCTTTCATGTGTTTGCACATGTGTTTGCACCTAGTACTTCATGTGTCAAAGTCAAACATTATAAGAACTTTTCTTATGGAGTATTTGGTTGGGATGAAATTTTATTAGTTTTGCAAATAGGTTTATTTCAAATTTTTACATATATTTACATATTTATGCTCTATGAATAAAATGCATTGTTTAGAAATGGGAAAAATTCTCAACTTAGATTTGAGAACTTCTATCGATTATATTTACATGGAACTCAATACTTTCGTTGATAATTATAAAAAAAAGGACTAAAGTTTAGGAAGGCTAGATTATTCTTCTCAAGTTTAGAAATTGTTTTCTTGTCAACATTCTTTAGTCAACATTTTTTTCTTGGAATAGTTTAAATGTATTAATTTTTTTTCAATTCTAAAGGTCCATGATGGAAGCTTATATGGCTTAGATGACTCTTGCTTACGTAAAATAAAACTTTGTTGCATCTATTAGTCTATAATTTAATCACCTTCTATTCATTAACTCTATAACTCTTAAATTCAATCCCCTTCCAACTAAATTTATACATAGCCTTCTCCCATACGACCCCCATCCACAAGCCTTCAGAGTGTGGGGGGGTCAATTACACATGGTCGAGCTCGTGAAATATCACGTAGCCTAGCCAGAATTGAAATTCCACTAGTAGATCTTGACTCTAATGCTAGTAGGAGGGTTAGATGTAGTGTTTTTGTCTCTGTTGATGATGTTATAGAGAGTATACCATATTTACCTATTGCAAGTACACCTTCTACATTTTTAAATCCTATTTAAAGTTTATGTGTTTATGTTTTGAAATTGTCTTTAATTTT
The DNA here is from genome assembly GCA_034641835.2 of Pinus albicaulis. Classification (NCBI taxonomy): domain Eukaryota; kingdom Viridiplantae; phylum Streptophyta; class Pinopsida; order Pinales; family Pinaceae; genus Pinus; species Pinus albicaulis. The sequence continues at coordinate 67,757 of JAXQQM020072055.1, read as the reverse complement.
TAAATCGTCTTCAATTGATGTGTTTGAATTTAATGTCAATGTTATTTGGTTTAGTTTGTTATATATATCAAAATTATTTTATGATTTGTAGAGCCTTAGTAGGGCGAAGCTAAGGGTGACAATGCAACATCAATCCCTTCTTGGGATGACGCATGGCCATTATCATGCTCGAGGATGTTAGGGCTCAACATGCATGGATTTATATGAGAGATAGGTACACTCCATGCTCACTTGCCTCCTAGACATAACTTGAATTTTATTCTAGAGAGTATCAATCGGGTGATCTTGACCAACTAGATGATGGGACCACAAAACAACCTCAAACATGCCATACATAGGACTAGGAGGTAGGAGGCTAGAGCCACAAATACTTGCGAGGTAATGAAATATGCCACTAAGGAAATTGATGTCCATGGGGATTTGTTTGGCATCCCTTCATGCCACCATGCTAGACATCATGGTAGGAATCCACTTAGATATTTTAAGAATGTTCATGCAACCCCTTGTGTCTATGATCAAATTGTTGGAGCTTGGGGCCAGTTCCCCCACCATGACCAAGCCCCCTTTTACTTTTCCCAACATGTCTATGTAGATTTCACAGTGGATATCTGGCTAGAATCATTACACTAGCACCATAATAGATTTTTATGGGACTAACATGGGACGTAGCTATGATCGTCCTGGGGCTTGTAGGACCCTTGCGCATGTACCAACAGCTCTAATATTAGTGCCATTACCGTCTCGGAGTGCGGTCTTGCCAACGGAGCTAGAGGAGACATCACAGCTCAGTGTTGAGACCAAGGATACCATTATGGGCCACATTATCCAGTGCAGAGGTTTGATTATGTGGAGAGATGAGAAAACCACCATCGTTTCCTCATGACCCACAAATTCCATTAGTTGATGATATGGTGCTTGAGCTTCTATTCCTTGACCAGGTTTTTCCATATTACGTATTTGTCATGATGCCATCCGTGAGACTTAGAAGGTTTACGACCTGCGTGACATAGGCTAGGTACATATATACGAAATTTTTGACTCTTATCATTAAATTAGAAATTATTTATATTAATAAGCTCATATTAGATTGCATTTATATTAATAAGTTCATTATAACATGTAAACATAGGGCTATATGGATGATATTTTGAGGTCATCCAAGGGTGTTACAGAGCATTTTGTCACCGTCCCTGAAATCCCCATACCACACATTGGAGGACCATTATTGTGACTTATATGAAGTGTCATGCCTTGCAACAAGCATCATTACATCCCTTGCCCTGAGGACAACACTTTCTTTGTTGACAATTCCTAGAGCAAATCAGCAAAAACACATGTTTTTTGGTTGGCATTGGTAGGCCATTATGGCCTCGCGCCAATGAGGAAAATTAGCACTGAGCCCCGTGCCCATTGGTGCTCTGTCCCAATGATCTACCCACGCCAAGCTATTTTTGGTTTTTTTTTTAAATATAGAGGCGAAGTTTCTATGCTAACAACTTCGTGGGCGAGTCAGCTTGGGTGGTTGGACTGAATAACCATGAACACCCTCCTTTGGCCTCTTGTTTCCACCTTTTGGGGGGACCTCCCAAAGGATAAGGCCTCCCTTCCATCATTGTAGGGATCCAAACCTCCTCCTCTCCCTCTATAAATAAAGTTATCTCCCATTGATACACTAGCTGAACAGCTGAATAGTTGAAATTTATGAACATTTTGGTGAGATAGAACAGAGAAAGAGACCTTTGTCGAGAGAGAGCTTAGGCTTGTGTCCTTGCCTCGTCCCAATTCCCTGACGAACCTTCAAGGTGCACTTTGATTGAACCCGCTGAAGGAGGCTACGACGTCAAGGCTCCGGTTGTAATACCCTTCCTTCTATTTATATATACATGACTAATGGCTGGTCCCCATATTGTGTTAATATGGTTTATTTTACGCAATATGTTTAATATTCTTTGACTGATTAGCTAGTTATGAATGCCATTATTGTTTTGTATGCTGCTTTTTTACTTTGATATTTTTGTAGGAATCTGAGTACCATTGTCTGAAGGACTGTGACCTGTCAGGATAGAGATCATGAGGCCGCTGCTGCTACATATGAGACAATCGCGTTGGAATACAGGTAGGAAAATCTATCCCAACCTATTTCATTTGTTAACTAGGAACCTACCCATTAGCTTGTTCCCTTGTTTCTAGACCCACTCTAGGGCTAGAGGGATCATATTTTTTCGCAAAGAGGATTTACCTACACAACAAGTTGGCGACTCCGCTGGGGAAAAGTGTGAGTTTGTCGTCTCATCGCTCATTGGGAATTTTCCTTGTCAAGTCATCATCGGTCGTTTGATTGCTTATCTATCATTTTTTCCTTGCTTGACTATTTGGAATCCTCCTGTTTAGCTCCAGAGTGTCAGGGTCGACCTATGCTCACTGGTTTTTTCCATTTCCCATAGTTTTCCAGCTTGGCACAGTTTTTCTTTGAACAATCACGCCAATTGGCACTTGTTGCCTTTTTTCCAGTAGCACCAACCCCTGTTTGGCACAGATTACCGCCTGACAGTCGCGTCGAATCCTGTAGGATTTGGTTTGACCTTCCTGCTAAGTTTTTGGTCAGTTGTGCTTGACTCTGGGTTGTTTATTTGATTTTTAATTGGTATTTTGGGATTGTTTTGACTATTGTAAGCTTGTTCTTCTCAGTTGTTTGTCCATTGTCTCATCCGTGAAGTTCATAGCCCTAAGGTTTATAGGTGGCTTTTGCTCATTGAGCCTTCTAATTGACGTTCGGGTGTTTTCAATTTTTGTCATTTTGATTCCCTAATCGATTGTGTTAGTCTTTCTTGATCCTTTATGTCTTTGGTTTGTTGAATGGTCACTTCAATTTCCATTTGGCTCTCCATCTCGTCACTTCGAACATAGATCACATTGCTTATTTGGGTCATTTTGAAAGCTTTCTATTTGTTTGAAAGAGTGCATCATTGGTTTGAGTGAATTTTTATGTCTGTATTTCTTTTGAATTATTAATTTTAGATCTTTATAGTCGTAGTGCTCAAAACTAGTGTTCGCTTTGTTTTTTAGTGCATTGTGTGCTCTATTCATTTAAAAAAAAAAATTGCATTCTTTCGTTTGGATCGAAAATGAAAAGTTCTTTTGTATAAATAGCTCTTAGTGAACTAAGAAAGAGTTTTTCATTTCTCTTTTGGTTGTATTAGATGCATTAGTGAGCTTATTCTTATTTTTTCATTGATTGCTACTTTTTTAAAGATCTCTATCCTTCTCTTATTTAGCATTCATCGAACGGAAATAGCGTTCTTTCGCATGAAGTATGAATTTAGGAATTCGAGATCACATTTGGTAGGGCCTTGAAACTGAAACATTAATTCAAGATCGACCTTAAAATAAATTCAATCAATCTAAGGAAGCATTGGAACCTAACGTAAGTATTTTAGAGGTATAGGCTAGTGACGTGTTTCGGCGTTGTTAAACCTAGAAGTTGTCATTCGCCACCTTGCTTTAGACAGTGCTAGTACAGACTTGTTCTTCCTGTACCGTCGCGTATATAAAGGGAGACCCTCATAGGCTTCAATCCTTTATCCATAGGAAGCCGATTCTGCCACCCTATAACCATGATACACCGAACACAACATTCAGGGAGACTGCCTACATGTACGTTAAGTCCTTAGTCATTTCTCTTTCATTTGATCACGAAGGTGTATATTGCAGTTCACGGAAACTTGGTACACCCTCTTGATTAGATTTCATGAGTAGTCATTTTTGATCTTTACTAACTCTTTAAATTTCAAAAGATTATCAAGATCTTGTCCTTTCACGCTCATTTCAACTTGAAAGTGATAGAGTCACCTTTTCCCTATTTCTCGACTCTTAAAATATTAAAAGATAGAGTTTTGTTTCAATGTCATAAAATTAACTGCCCGCAAAATACTCCTGGTTAAAGTCATCTTCCTTAGCGTTCTGTTTTAGGGTTGTTTCCAATGGCAACTTTTCCAGAGTTTACCAACCAAGAAATCCCCTCCAAAGGGAATCCTAGTCCTTTTCTTGCTTTTGTGAATGTTGGTGCTCCTTATATGGCAACATTATCCCTTCCTGGGTTAACTGTTGATTTTCCTGTGTGGTTATTTTCGACCTCTGTGGTCTCGAGTATTTCGCCCTCTGTGCAACCATCTCCTCCACCTGAGCAACATCCTGTTGATTCCAAGGTGGACATCTCCCCTTCTTCACCTATTTCTTCATTCTCCTCTGCTACTTCGCCTCGCGAAAGTCTGGATTCTAGTACTAGGTGGCTAAGAAGAAGAAGAAGAAGATGAAAAATAAGAAGTCAGATAAGAGGGAGGCCAACTCTGCAGCTATTGCACCTCAGACACCTTCCATTGATAAACCATCCAACCTTCCATGGAAATTTGAATTCCCTTGCATGTTGTGCAAAGGTGACCACCTTCTTTGAGATTTCCCTGGCATTCCCAAGGCCCTTGAAGTATGGTCTGATGGCCATCTGCCATTACCTTTGCTTTCTGGAAGTAGTATTGGTGGCATATCTTCGACTAGCAATGATAAGACTCATAAGAAACAGGGTAAGATTATGAATCCCTATAATTTGTGTGAAGGAAATCATCCCATTCACCTTTTTCCATACATGGATGAAGCCACGAGAGTGTTGGACATCCCTATTGTTTCTGCACCTTGCCTTCCAGTTGGTTACGAGAATCTTTCTTTGAGTCCTCAGCTAGTTGATCTAATGATCAATCAACAGTCATCCTTGGTCGATCCCATTCCCTCAGAAATTCAAATTCATGAATCCATTCTCGAACAACCCTTAGTTGTGAAATTTCATCCTGCCCATGGTTCATCAGGTCTTTTCCATCGAGAGTGGATCCCATCCCCCTCATGTTCTTATTGTTTCTTTAGATTCCTCAGACGTGGAGAAAGATCCTCTCGTCCCTGTGACTCAAGAATTTTCCCTTCCTACTCCCATGTCTGAGGTCCAGGAGGATGCTCCTCTTGCTCTGGTAACACCAGGGGATGACCATCTCATTTCAATGGTACCCCTTCCAAGTAGTCTGGTCGCTTCCTTCGATTAGAGTCGATTTCCGGGATACTTCCCTCCTTCTTATGTGCCTTTTGAGATCACAGTACAGACCTTTGATGTCCATACCTAGCACAATTATAGATGAAGGTGCATTTGTTAGTGTTCTGTCTTAAACTACTTGGTAAGATTTTGGTTCTCCACCACTTGTGCCTGTTACACAGAATTTGTTAGCATTTAACAGAGGAACTAGTCAACCGTTAGGGATCCTTCCAAAGTTGTCGATCAATTTGGGAGGGAAAACCATATGTATATATGTGATGGTTGTTCCAGACCCTTTGGATTTCAATTTACTCTTGGGGCACAACTATGCTTATGCCATGGGTGCACTTGTATCCACCCTCTTTCATGTGATCTGTTTTCCACATAAAGGTCAGATTGTGACCATTGATCAACTTTCATTCTTTGGTCCGGAGGTGGCAACTGGCCCATCATCATCCTTTTCGGGTCTTTATCTACTGGTTGTATCTTCCCCGCCACGGGTTAATTATGTGGCCACTTGTTCTTTGCCATCATCCAGTTATAGTACCATCGAGTATAGTCTTCTTGGGGAATTCGATCATGATTTCCGAGATGTCATTCTCCCATCAGATGAGACCTTATTGGAAGCCATGACTTCTTATTCATCATGATGGAAGGTCCTCAGAGCATAGTTCGTTTTCTTGTGTCAAGCTCCTTAAAAAATGAAACAATGTTGTCAGAGCATAGTTCGTTCTCTTGTGTCAAGCTCCTTAAAAAATGAAACAAGGTCATCGGAGCATAGTTCGTTTTCTTTTGTCAAGCTCCTTAAAAAATGAAACAAGGTCGTCAGAGCAGAGTTCCTTTTCTTGTGTCCATCTCGTTAAAAAATGAAACAAGGTGTCATGAGGATGGTTCATCTTCTATGTCAACCTCGTTAAAAAATGAATTAGGTCATGAGGATAGTTCTTTTAATGTGTCAACCTTGTTAAAAAATTGAAACATGTTTTGTTCAATTCGAGTCTTTGATTAGATCTCGTAAGATCCCAGTCGAGTATTCCTCTGATCCTGTAATTGGAACCTTCAGTCCATCTGCTTTTCATTCATTGCAGCTAGATTGAAGCTTGGGGGGCATGTACCTCAAATTGAGTCACCATGCTGGGGGCATGCTCGTTTTTCAAGCATAATTTACCTTTGTTTCAAGCTTGTGTAAAAATGAAACCAATTTCAAGCATAGTTTACTTTTGTTTTTAAGCTTGCGTAAAAATGAAACGAGTTTCGAGCATAGTTTGTTAAAGTTTCAAGCTTGTGTAAAATAAAACCAATTCCAAGAAAATTTTCCCATGTTTTCAGGCTTATGTAAAAATGAAACCATTCTTATTTTACCTCTCGTGATTGCCATTTTATCAGCCTGTTTTTCTAGATGAACCTTGGTTTTCGCATTCCATCGTCACCATCTGCTTGGCTGATCATACGCCTTCACTTGGTTGTTTCACCCATTCCTGAGGAAATGCTACGATGAGTGGTTTTGTTAGCCAGCCTCTTTACCTTTACTTTTTCAGAGCAGTTCCACCATCATCGGAACTAGTTGCTACGCTTGATACCACTCATTCCTCCAGGAGGAGTCAACTTTCAGCTCTTTTATGACACTTAAAAATTGAAAAGATTGTCAAGACTCTTGTCATTTTGAACTCGTTAAAGGCTGCAAAACATCATCTGCCCAGTATACGTTTACCCATTTTTCGGGCTGGGATAGATTATTTACGAAAAAGGAATACCTTAGCCTATCGTGACTAAGAGGTTCTCTCAAACATCATTTTCTACCTTTTCAGATCTGAGGGTCTATTTACGAAAATAGACCTGCTGGCTTTTTATTTTCTACTTCTTTTCAAACTCTCTGAACATGAAAAGATGTTGAGTTCTTCCTTTTTCAGACTTTTTAAACCCTGATGACATCAGAAATCGTCACCATGACGTAACTAAGTTCCTCCTTCCTAGGGCTCGTAAAATGTACTAGGATGGATTTGTATTAAGGACAAACTTTCATAAAAAGCATATGCTATCCCATTCAAGCTTGTTTTTCAAAAATAATTTGGGTACTCACCAGAAAAGGTGGGGGGAAACGGAACTAGTTCTCAGTTGTGTCGGTAGTATGTCACTCTTGAACATGACACTCATCTGCATTCATGTTGGGTTGGGGACATCTCATTTCGTCATTTTTTGCCTCCATGGGTTTGGGTAATCTGTTTTGGCCTCTCATTTTCTCTTTGCCATGTCATCATGACCTTAGATCCCTTGATGTAAAATACTGCCAAATCCTGAGTCGTGTCGCATATATGTTCAAGAGAAGTTTCCGATTGCAGTTTTGAACATCCTTCTGATCCTCTGTTTGGTCCTGATTCACTACCATAATGTTCCTCTATCTTGTGTTGATGATGTGGGAAACATTATGGTGCTCCTTCGACCAGGTCACTTCCTATCGACTTCAGCTCATTATCTAGGAAGTTGATCTAGAGACTCCTTTCCAGTACCTTGGAGCTTGCATGCCTCAATGGCAAGTTCTTCACATTCAACAATAGGTCCACATCATTGGCCTTCGATCAAGTGATTCTACGGGTGTTTAATGAAAAATCACTGTTCACATTATGTGGATTGTACCTATTGTACCTTGAGAGCCATTGTCATTACTGGTGGCTTCTCTCGTGCCTATTCACAAATTTCATCATTGGCTGGTAGTTAGGTGACTTTCTTGCATGTTTGACTTTAGCTCACATATTCACATGCTTGAATTTGTACTTGTTCGAGTCAAGATGGAGTGAAAGACCCTGAGTTTTGTCTAATAAGATCCAGGCTGCGGGATTTGTGGTTTATCATGGCTTATTGCATGACTTTTTTAATTGGATGGTTGTGACCATACCTGAGTCTATTTGTTGATCCTTACTGCTATATGGTTACGTCCATACCCTGGATCTTAGTTTTTATGTACTCTATTATGGATGGTTACACCCATGCCACATCTTCATGTATCAGAGATATCACTTTCATTTGTACTTGCAGGTCTTTCGAAAGTGTTGTTTTTTTCAGATGCATTCTCGTAAAGCATTTCACCCCTCCCTCTCTCTTGAACCTCATGCTTTAGGGGGAATATGTTACACAACATTTTTTCACCGTCCCTGCAATCCCCGTCCCGCAAATTGGAGGACCATTATTGTGACTTATATGAAGTGTCATGCCTTACAACAAGCATCAATGCATCCCTTTCCCTCAATCTCTGTTGACAATTCCTAGAGTAGATTAGCAAAAAAACATGTTTTTTGGTTGGCGTTGGCAGATCATTATGGCGTCACACCAATGAGGAAAATTAACGCTGAGCCTTGTGCCCATTGGCGCTCTCTCCTAGTGATATACCCACGGCAAGCTATTTTTGGAATGTTTTTTAAATATAGAGGAAAATTTTCTATGCTAATAACTTCGTGGGCGAATCAGCTGGGTGGTTCGACTGAATAACCATGAACACCCTCCTTTGGCCTCTTGTTTCCACCTTTTGGGGGAACCTTCCAAAGGATAAGGCCTCCCTTCCATCATTGTAGGGATCCCAACCTCATCCTATCCCTCTATAAATAAAGCTATCTCACATTGATACACTAGTTGAATAACTAAAGAACTGAAGAGTTAAAGAGAAATTACTGAACATTTTGTGAGATGGGGCAGAGAAAGAGACCTTTCTCGAGAGAGAGCTTAGGATTGTGTCCTCACCTCATCCCAATTCCCTAACAAACCTTCGAGATGCGCTTCGACTAAACCCACTGAAGGAGGCTGTGATGTCAAGGCTCTGATTTTAATCTCTTTCTTTCCATTTATATATACATGACTAATGTCTGGTTCCCATCTTGTTTTAATATCGTTTATTTTACGCAATATGTTTAATCTTCCTTGACTGATTAGCTAGTTATGAATGCCATTATTGTCTTGTATGTTGTTTTTTTCCTTTGATCTTTGGGAAGGAATCTGAGTACCATTGTCCAAAGGACCGTGACCTGTCGGGAAAGAGATCAAGGGGCCGCCGCTGCTACAACTGAGACAATCACTTTGTAATATAGGTAGGACAATATATCCCAACCTATTTCATTCGTTAACTAGGAACCTACCCATTAGCTTGTTCCCTTGTTGCTAGACCCACTCTAGGGCTAGAGGGATCGTCTCTGCCCGCAGAGAGGATTTACCTACACAAAAGAGGGGGTAGTTGATCATCCAAAGAAGCCTCCATTAATGCATGTTTCCATGGACTATCCAACACCTCCAAATCCACTTCCACCTCATCACACTCGCATGGATGAGAGTCACTATGTATAGCCACCTGACCAAAAATTGAGGTAAACTCTTATATTCCCAAGATTTCAACAATTTTTTTTTTTAAGTTACATGCATGTTAATTAATTTGTAGATTAATTATAATTTGTCTTTTAAATCGTGTACATATGCCCAAATCCAAAGTGGTGTCCAGGTCGTATTGATGTGGTTGTATGAGTGGGATGTTGGGTACGGAGGGGTTGCTGATGCAAATCCATTGACATAGGCCCCAATTATGAGCCACAGACATAAAAACACTAAAATCATATTTCTCAAAACCGCATCCCACCTACCTTTCATTTGTACTCAAGTGAGGTTAGTAGATTCATATGTAATTAAATGTAGTTAAAATTCATTATTTCTATATTGTTTATTTTGTAAATAATGATAATTGATTTGAATTTGAATGTGTCATATTGCAGTACTGGCATCTGGACACCATGTTTTACCAACAGTCACATAGGGGTGGTGATACTTAGACCACATGGTTTGTATATTTTCATTCCCTTTTCATAGGACACATTTACATGTGATCCAAACTTTGTATATTTTCATATGGACAGTTTATGGATACATGAACATTATATTGGTTTATAGATGCTTATTATTTCAGTTTATCGATGTTCCTGTAATGTAATTTGTATATATTTTCATATGGAAGATTTATTGATACATTCATTATTTCAGTTTTTGGATGCTTATTAATTATTGTTTATGGATGCTCATTAAATTTCAGTTGATGGATGTCAATTATTTCACTAGTTTAAAAAAAATTCTATAGTATAATTTTTATTAAAAAAGATAAAAATTTAAAAGTAATTAATTAAAAGACTACTAGTTATTTTTTACAATATAATTTTACTTTATATTTAATGAATTTTATCATCCATTTTGTGAATAATTTTCAATTATATGCTAGAATCAAATGATCTCTCCATGGTATTGAAAAATAAAAGGTTATAACAAATCCATATGTAATCAACTACAAACTCCATGGTATATGATTTGAGCATTATGTAGGACTCTCCATCAAGCCATAAATATCGAATTTTCAAGATTCAAGAAGTAAAAGAATTATGTAGTCACCACCAAGCCACAAATATGGAATCTACAAAATTCAAGAAGTAAGAATTTACAAAATATTCATTTTGATTTATAGTTTCATGGACTAAGAGAGTAAGTACAATCACATTATGATGTAAGTCATTTTGATGCTTAATATGAACTAAAATATGCTTCATATTGGCTTGTATAAAGTGATTTGAATATATACAATAATTAATTTCAATTATATATATATATATACTTTGTAATTATATATAATTTTATTTTTTCTATTTGGTTACATCCATGAAATATTTGTGCTAGGAAAATTCTCCCAAATGGATCACTTCTTGTGAGCTCAAACATAAACCCTGACACTCAGAGTGTTGAGAGAATTGAACATATGACCTCTCAATAGAAAAGGTGCTTTAATGATGAAGCCTTAACCAATTGAAGTAACCCTTGGGGCCTATAATAATTTTAATATATATTATTATTATTAATCATAATTAATTATTATTATCTAATTTGAATATATATTGTAAACCTGCAGGAAAAAAAATATATTCGAAATAATTCAAACCTATTCATTTAATTATTAACTTAAATTTAATGTGAATGTATTATAACTAGTAATTTTATCACATGTTGCTAAGCGTAGGAAAGAGTAGCGTAGAAGATAAGATGGGTTCATTTCTAAAATTACTCATTAGAATTAAGAGATTATTTTATTGAATGTTTCATCATTTGAATATACATGATATATTTTGAAATCTAATGGTTAATCTCAATATACATTTTTTGGCAAGTTATTTTTCATTCCTTGAATGATTGAATAATGAAATTACTATTTAGTATAAGACATTTCTCTCATCTTACCACCACATATCACCATATATACACTAATTAGAATCCTAATCCAAGAATATTGGACTAATAAAAATTAATTCAAAGAATGGAATGAAATTACAATAGAAACTGACATGTTAAAAGCATATATGTAACAAGATTAGCATCAATTAACCAAAAGAGAAGTTGGGCATTCTATGCTCAATGCTTACAAAAGGTAAATCAAACAACCACAACCAATTTTGAAAATACAACAGGAAAACTTGAATTAGTATGTTGCAAAGTAATACTCAAGCACATCTAAAGAAAACCAAGAGTTTGGTCCTTATTTCTAGACAACTTACCAATGAATCATTTCCTAGATCCCTAAATCGTGACTCCTATTTAAGAGTGGATTATGACACCTGCACTTCTTGCTTTATCATGATATTGAAGTCAACAAAAGTAGAGCCAATATTTGGCACGTTTCTATAAGGGTAATAATAAAAAACTAGACTATTGCCTTGTTTCTCGTGGCATCATTGACAATAAAAAAAAAGGCACAACCAACCAATTAAATAATGGAAGTAGTGGCCATCATTTACAACAATTTCCTGATTTTGAATCTTGAAGATACACTTGATGGCAATACAATATTTCGAAAAAACATTCATAATGATTGGGAAGCATATTCCTGATATTTCATTGAGAATCCCAAAAGGCAATGGCCAACCTTCCATTAGTTTGCACAAAAAATATTCTTTTTACTTTCTACTATGTGTAATGTAGCACAAATTTTGTATCAGGGAAATACCTTGCTTCCTTCATTTGATGAATTTGTTCCACCAATTTTTCATATGTTTTTTTGTATTTTTGGATGTGATCTATTTATTGTGCTGAATGTATGCACTTCATTCTTAATCTCAATCCAATTGTGTCATGTTTCCTTCTTCACACCTTTTTCTATACCTTTGACTTCACTTCATTGTGTGATGAAAATGAGAACAACAAAACTTCCCACTTTCTTTATACTTTATAATTTTGAAGATCAAAATAGAATATAGCATAAATATAAATCTTTCTCATAGTAGGATTATGCCTTCTAAACATCCAAAAAAGCTTAATCTTTGCCAATGGTTAGGCTAACATTTCATGAATGATTGATAGGAGACAACAATAAATTTTACTATTGTTTATCATTTCATTCTATGCTTCTGTAATGTTGATAAATCTAGGGGAAACAATTTTAAGTGATTTCTCTTACTTGATAATGGTTTGTGATGTGATTTTACCTCTTTAGATTAACTTCTTTTTTTAACTTGGTTATTATTAGTTTTTTCTTCATCAATCAACTACCAAACCATAAAGAATAATGGGACAAATTACACAAGATATAGGCAATCAGTCAGGGCCAAAACCTATCCAAACTTGATAGGATAACCCACAAGAATTCTTCTTCTTATATAATAATCAATTGAAAAAATCCAATACCTATACCCTTTACCAACAACCCCCACAAGACCAAGTCAAATTCTCTTTGATGAAATTATTTTTCTTCAAGTCAACGCTGGTCAAACTTATTCCACTGCTTCAAATTTCTACCTTTAGCACATAAATTTGGCTAGTTGTTGCAGACATGGAATTTCAACTTCTTTTGTAGAAATCGTAGGTCACACTGTGTGGTAGATAAATGGACAAATTATCCTCCTTTCAACTTGGTTTGAATTGCCTTTCCTTTCTTGATGATTGGACTGTTTAAGGAGATATTATTTGACTCAAAACTTTGGCTCTTTTGGAGTGATTGTAATTTGATGCATTTTTCTGCAAGATGATGCCTTAACCCTTGCATGTGTGAAGGAATCTAGCAAAAAAAAACCTAAATTTCTTTGATTTTATTCCTCCTTTCTTTACTGGGTAATTTGCTTCCTTTTCTAACTTGATTGAACTTGTGTGAGTGTGACTATGTGTGTTATGAAACCAACTCACAAAATAGAAGAAAACAAATATCAACGACTTAGAAATCAACAACTTCGAGGGGGAATACTCCTTTACATTACATAAATGAACAATTCTTAGATGATTCATGAAACCAACTCACAAAATAGAAGAAAAGAGAGATCAACGACTTAGAAATCAACCACTTCTAGGGGGAAACCTCCTTTATATTACATAAATGAACAATTATTAGATGATTCAAATGAAAAAACCTACTTTCTATATATAGGAGTCCATGGGATGACAATATAATCCTAGTCGACCTAACAATAATAATATAAGGCCACAATAATAACAATAGTGGGTTATTATGGGGCACAATAATAACAATATGGGGACTACAAGGGTACAAAAATAACATTAAGTGGGCTACACTAACAAAATTAAGGGACTACACTAGGTATAATGGGCCCTAACAACGTGAGGACGAATACTCCCTTATATAGCTTTCCTTGATCTCTCAAATAGGATGACTTTTCCTTCTAGATAGGTCAACTTGCTTCTTTGTAGGCTGACTTGATGATTAGCACTTGACAAGGTCTTGGAGGGTTATTTTGACTCTATTTTGACTCCAATAATTTCTTTTACAATATTTAACATGTCCCAAATGGGTCTTCCATACATGAAAATGACTTTGTAGACTCAACGATAAGCCCTAGAAGCTCATAATGGGAGCTTGATCTAAAAATAGATTTCCTTGAGCATGAAATCCATGCCTTAAGATCAACAATAAATTTATTTTTCTCATTAAATAAAATACATAAAATCATGATTACATATGTAATTATTAAGACCGAACCTAGTTAGGAATTTCAACAAACTCCCTTAACTAGGGAGGTATTCATAATGTATACATTGTACTTGGACATTCTTGATCTGAATAATTATAATAAGAAGAGTCAGATTGGTAAACCATCTGTATAGCATCATATCAACCAACATTGTCGCATAACAAGGCCTTGACTAACAACTCTATCTCTCCACATGATCAGAGAACAGTGTTAGTAAGACCAATGATTTATAAACACCATCAGCATTGTCTCTCAAGGAACATACCCTACCCAGGTGTTCACAAGGTATGTCCTTCCAGGGCTATTCTGTGGAAATTATGTTATATATTTGCAATTGATCATGAAGTTTTAATCAGAATCACAAGACACAAACCTACTCTACTACTTTGCAGACACTAATTCACAATTTAGAATAAAATTTCAGATATGCAATAAGAAATAAAACATGAAACAAGTATTTTTACCCAGGGAAATAAATCCGCTAAAAGCCCCAATGCCTTTTGCATTAATCAGAAGAATAGAGATGTATTACAATTTCTTTGCTCAAATAAGCTCACCTTGCAAGTATAAAACCTATCACTCTGCTCACTAAAGGCCTCTGGACCAGACTTAGTCAATTTATGCCTCAGTTTGAGCTCCTATTTCCTTGCATTGTTCCTTGAGGAATTAGGCCCCTATTATTTAGGAATTTCCTTAAATTGATAATGCAATTCCTTTAGGTTGATCATCTGATCACGTGCAACATTTGTACACTCAGAACTAGTCTACAAATGATAATACACTTCCTTGGAATCTCCATCTCAACAGGGTAATTGAAATTTTCTGCATGCACTATATATTTTGGGCTAATTGATCAGTTAACTGGATGATCACTAAGATTGACTGAAGTCCCATTGCACAACTTGAGCCTCCGCTAGTTCTTCCAATAGGTTGAACTAGTTTAACTGAAAACAACCTTAGATATCTGACCTTGATTGCTACAAATTAGCAATCACACATGCTTAACTGAACTATAAATCCTCCAACTTAAGTTTACTAAGTAAAATGGGTGACACAAGCCATGTCACTCAAGTTAACATCATCCAAGTTGTCTGTTGATGTGGAAATTTGAATTTTCTTAATTTAATCAAGGAAAAATAAAATTGAGAATTTCTTGCTACATTTTTTTTCAACACTCCCTCTCAGCAAGAAACGGATTATCAACCACCCCTATCCTACACCTATGGAACTAAAAATTCCCTCTTGATAAGGCCTTTGTCAAAATTTCAACATCTTGTTCCTTAATCAGAATGTACCGTAGTAACATTATCCGCCTCTGCACGTAGTCCTATAAATGGTGCTATCGAATATCTATATGCTTGGATTGATCGTAAACAATAATATTCTTGGAGAGCTTGATGAAATTATGATTATCACAATAGATCACAGTTGGATCCATCATCTGACCAAACAATCCAACAAACATCTTTCTCATCTAGATCACCTCACATGCTGCTTGACTAGTACCCGTGTATTTTGCTTTTGCCGAGCTGAGTGCCACAAATATTTTCTTCTTGTTGTACCAAGAAACTGATGTGGATACAAAACTGAAAATTCCACCTGATGTACTCTTTTGGTTTGAGGGACTCCTCGCCTAATCTGCATCTGTGAAGCCATTTGACTTCACTCACTTTTTTTTTTTGTACCATAGTCCAAACTGGGTAGTTCCTCTAAGGTATCGTAGAACTTGCTTAGTTTCCCTCCAAAATAATTTGGTCGGTCAAACCATAGAATGGCTCAACTGGTTGACTATATAACACATATATGGCAATGTGTTCACAAGGTACATCAGTGAACCCACGAACTACCGATAAATAGTAGCATCCACTTCCTCACCTGAAGTGGCATCCTATTTCCTCCAGTTGGTCGCTAGAGGAGTCTCCATGGGTTCACAAATATTCATGCATAATATCTGAAGTATCTCGTTGGCATACTTGACCTAGGAGACAAAAAATTCCCCATCTCGTTGATGCACTTCCAAGTCGAGGAAGTATTTCATGAGATCCATGTCCTTCATTTCAAATTCTCTTGCAAGGTCCTCCTTGCAAGATCTAATCAACTGTTAATCACCAATTATAATAAAGTCATAAACATACAAGACAATAATAAACAATTTTTCTTCTACCAAAATATGATATAATTTTGCATCCGATTCATTTTTGTTGAAGTGAAAACCGATGAGATATCTATCGATCATGGTGTACTATGCACAAGGTTATTGCTTGAGACCATACAATGCTCGCTTGAGTCTTCACACGTGAGATTCTTTATCAAAAGTCTCGAAGCCTTATGGTTGCTCAATATACACATCCTCCTCAATAACTCCACTAAGGAATATTGTTTTCACATCCATCTGGTGGATATTCCACCCCATATGTAGAGCCATAAAAAAAATTCATCTGATGGATGAGTACCTTGCTACAGGAGAAAAGGTATCCTCATAGTCAATCCCTTAAGCCTAATAGTATGCCTTGGCCACACATATGGCCTTGTATTGTTCTATGATTTCTTCTGCTACATGCTTTCCCTTGAAGATCCATATCTAACCCACAACTGACTTATCTGCTAGTTTTGGGACCAGTCCCCAAACATTTTTCTTTGCAATGGATTCATACTCCTCCACCATTACATCAACCAATAGAGGTTTCTCTACTGATTCATCTAAATAATATGGCTCATTCTCTACAATCTCAGTCATTAGAGCCATGTAGCCAGTGTACGAATTTGGTGACCTTCTCTACCTACGTTAATTTGAAGGAGCACCCACATTCTCCCTCACATCTTGCACAAGTTTCTCAACTTCCCTAGTCCTTTTCCTGCCCTTTATGGATGGTTATGCTTGAGTGGCTATCTCCACTCTTTTCTCCTCAATTTTTGGCTGCTCCACAACTTCTCGAGGCTCCTACTTTGGAGCTAAAATATCCTTTGTAGGTGGGATATGAAGCACCATCTTAAGAGAGCACCACATCTCTTTCTCCTCATCAAATTTCACAATCCCTTCGCTCAACTTTAATTTTGAGGGATGGAAAGTACACATGGTAGTTGTGGGGAGTTTTTGTGTAGCCCAATAATACCCCCAAATTTGTTGTTGGCTCTAGCTTATTCCTTGCATCTTTGGAGACATGGTAATAGATAGAGGCTCCAAAAAACTTGAAGTGTGACACACCCAACATTATCCCCGAGAAAGCATCCTTTGATGTAATCATGCCCAAAATATGATGTGGACTTCAGCTCTACAAATAAAATTCTTTGTTGCATGCTTCAACCCATAAGTGTAGAGGTAGGCCTTGGTCATGCAACATCTCCCCCTCTTCTCCCACATTTTTATGGTTCTTTCTCTCAACCACCTAATTTTGTTGTGGGTTGTGGGGTGATGTCAACTCTCATAGAAATTCCTTCTTTTTCACATAAAATTTTAAAATCATTTGAAACGTACTCACCTCCATTATTGCTCATGAGGGCCTTCACCATATTTCCTATTTATTTCTCCACCAGTGCCTTAAACTCTACAAACTTGGAGAATGTATCCTCCTTCTTCAGCATGAAGAATATCGAACACTTCTGTGAGAATTCATCGATAAAAATGAAAAAATATTTGTACCTGCATGTGGAGGTTGTCGAGAAAGGTCCACAGACATTAGATTAGATCCTTTCTAAGAATACATGTGCTTTGTTTTCCTACCCATGGAAACTAGATTTTGTGTACTTCCCCAAAGTACATCCTTTGCATACATCATGCTTCCCAAGTGCTCCTTTGGGGAGGCATGTGGTTATCTGTTGCATGATATTCAAAGTGTCATGATCGAAATGGCCAAGTCTTCTATTCCAAGGTTCATCGACATTGTAGTGTTGCACCTTCTCTGCCTTTGTGCTCAATGTAGCAAAATCCTCCACATATAGCATATAGGTTCCTCACACAACCCCCATATTCTTCACCTATCTCATGGTTATGTGTCTCAAGAATTCCTTTCCTTTGCTGAAGATCAAATCATAACCATGGTCTTCTAAAACTGCAACAAAGACAAGATTTTTCTTTAGGCCCAAAATGAACATGACATCTTTGCGTCTGAGGGGGGAGCCCAACTCCCTCTGAAAGGTGACTGTACCAAACCCAGTCGTGGTGTAAATTTTGTGATCACCCATATTGATGTGCATATGCAAATATTTTTCTTCAAGGTCACTAAAAAAGTATCTATTCCTTGTAATATGGAATCAGGCACCCGAGTCCAAGTACCACACGCTCCCCATCACTATACTACCCATGCATGCAATGAGGTTAAATTCATGCTCAAAGTGTGAAGCCAAGGCTTCACCTACTTCTCCTATTTAGGTATTTTTTCTTGTCTTCTTGTGTGGAAACTTCATGGAATAGTGCCCGAACTCATGACAATGGAAGCATTTAATTTTGACAAATATTTCTTCTTGCCCCCTTTGTTAGACTCCGTCTTGTCTAGTCCTCTGTCATAGTCAAATTCAGACAGGTAGCTGTCAAAGTCTCAGTTCAATATGCAGGCCAAATGCCAATCAGCTTTCACCCACTGCTACTTAGATGTTTGCAGAGCTTGTTCTCAGAATGTTTCAATAACACTTGCAGGCTAGAGGGAGATTCAGTAAGTGTTTATTTCAGGAATGTCATCGTTAAAAATGTGAGATTGATTCTTCTTCAAAACAGGGTTTTGAAGAAGAAATCATCAGATGTATCTTTTCACCATGTAGTTCCTCAGTTGTAGATGCTGGTTCTCCTTGCCAAAGTTCGATGTCGGATCCCTGCAAAAGACAACAAAAGTTATCAGTCCAAAAACTCAGAAAAGCCAAAGAGAAACATTGTAATAAGAGACCAAATGACAAAGTGCAGAAACATTATGAAAGTGGGTTGTCAAATAAATTTGAAATCAAATCTGATTGCATGAGATATTTTCTTCATGTATAAAACATGGCAAACAAATTCATTTCCATCAGAATTCTCAATAATGAAGTCAAATTACCGTGTTTGGAGAGTAGGAGCAAATTCTCGAAGTGGTTGACAGCGTTGGAGGTGGGCGCTACCCACTTGAGGTGCGCGCTACCCACTTGAGGGGCGCTACCCACTTGAGTGCCACAGCCAGTGCAAAATTACATGGGCGCTACCCACTTGAGGGGCGCTACCCACTTAAACAGGCGCGCTACCCACTTAAAACAGAGCCCAGAAAAATTAGGTGTTTTACGCCCGGTTAAGTATTCATCGGCTTCCAACTTGCATCTGAGGATTCTGTGTATCTGATTGATGCAGTTACGGGTGGAAACATAATAATGAAGGCCTGCAAACCTGCTCTAGAATCTCTTCATGTTACAAAAGTCGTTCATGATTGCAAACGTGACAGTGGAGGGATTATCACAGACTATTCAGACATTGAAAATGAAAAGAAACTTCGAATTCAGAAGTTGCAAGATCTTGGAACATCTTTGGTTGAACTTTGGAACCTAATGGATACTTCAAAGGAAGAAAGAGAACGATGTTGAAATGTTGTATGCGATCTTGGAGCATTGGATACTGAAGTTACAAGCACAGGCTCTCTTGCACTTGACATTATTGACGAGGCGGTTGAGAGATTGAATCTGTTAAAGGCAATGCAGGTAAAGGGAGAAATCGCAGCTGGAGCTTGACAGAGTGAGATTCAACCGAGGGGATAATACGCGCACTTAGTTTGGTTTTCAAATTTAATGTTGTTTCGAGTATATGGAATCACTGTTGCGCAGTCTTTGTGGCAAGAGTCTTTGTTACCAGCTTCCTGCGTTTCTTCATCCTGGGACTGCTCTTGTTGTGAGTCCCTTGCTTTCACTTATATTCCAGCATGACATGTTGACATCTACAGGTTTTGAAAGTGACACCAGAGAAAATAACAAGGAGAAAGCGATTTATGTCAAAATTTGAAAAATGCTACCACGCAGGCCGCCCTTCTTTGATAGCAGTTGATGATGCACATTATTTTGAAGACTCAATTTCCAAAGGTGCCGATGATTGTATTAACAGCTACCGCCACTCAACGGGTTCAAACAGATTTGAAAGAAATGTTGCAAGTTTCAAGGTGTGTTACATTTGTGAGTAGTGTGAACGCTTGTGGCAAAATCACCAGAAGAAGGCATGGAGTTTATGTCAATGATGGACACTTTCTCTTGCTATTGCGAAGGCAGTCAAAACAGTGAAAAGAGGAGAAAGTGTGATTCTCACCATCAAACCTACGTATGCCTTTGGTGAGCGGGGTAAGGATGCTGCAGAGAGGTTTGCTGCGATTCCGCCAAATGCTATTATCACTGCGGTTTTGGAATTAGTTTCATTTAAAGGCTGTTTAAAAATGCGGAAGATAAGAAAATTATTAAGAAAATCCACGAAGGAAGGCGATGGGTATGATAAACCATGTGACGAGGCGGTAGTGCGGATCGGAGTATCATTGCTAAAAATTTGTGAATGGGCACAATCTTTGAGAAGAAGGGATATGAAGGCGAGAGCCTTTGCAATTTGTAGTTGATGAAGAACAAGTGTGCAACTTAGAACAAGTCGTTCTTTGGTCTTGATAAGGCGTGGAAACCATGAAGGCAGGGGAGATTTCCTGATTACAATAGAACACGAAAATGGTTTGGAAATATTGAAACCCGAGAGAGATGCGGGCGCCAAAGTGTTGAACGAGTCGAAACATTATCCAACGATGGAAGCCATTTTTATTAAAAGGTTGTTCTTCATTCAAATGATAAATGTAACGTGGCAATCAAAGTAAAAACCCAAATTAAAACGTAGATTACGAAACACAGTAGAAGAATAGGATTTAATCTCCTATTTATGACTTCAGATTTCCTAATGGCTAACGCATTTCCAAGAAATTTGGGGGGCAGTTGTAATTTCCAGAATGTGCAAAGTGGCATTCAAGTATTCAATTACCTATGTTGGTCTTCAGTTATGAGATCTACGCTATAAGTGTGCTTCTTTGTTGGTCATCAACAGGTTTAGGGGGAGCGTTGTTTTGTTTTTAGAAAAGCAGATTGGCTTTTAGTTTTGTTTGTTTAATAATGGCTAAACCATTCCTTATTTTAGGGTCGATTTGTTTTCCCCACCTGTAATGGTATTTATACATTTTAAATCAATTGTAAAGGGAGGAGAGAGTTCTGAGAGGTGTGTAGGAGAGAACAGAGCTTTATTGTACAGTCTTGACAGAGATTTTAATGAAGAAATACAACTCTGACTCCTGAGATTCCTGTGGTATGACATTTGACATATGTTTCTTCTTTGTCTCATACGTTCCTTGTTATGTTTTTTTATAATCATTTTCTGTTGAATACTTTTAAGTGAGAGAGGCAGAATCCAGTTTACTGCTCTGCCTTGGGAGGTATTCATTTTCTATGTTTTCTTTAGTTTGATAAGGATTCAACTATTGCCCTTGTCAATTTCGCAGCGGTCTTTCACTCCATATAATTCCAATTTGATTGTTAAACTTCATGCTTATCTTGCCTCAGGAGATAATCTGCGTTTTTCATTTTATCTGTGCTCTTACTGTCTTTGCTACACACAGTCCAGAAAACCCCATCATTTATTAAAAACCTCATCCATATCAATTTACTAGCCTAAAATCAATATCAGTGTTTCATTTAGGTCATCTCAGATCCTATTGTACATCTTTCACTGAGTTTGACCCGGAGAGAGCCCTCTCCTGTCCTCGTAGGGCTAGCTACGAGGCTGAGCTTGGTTTGATGTTGCCTCGAGTTTTGCCTCCTTCAGCCTGTGGCAGATTCGAGCGCTAACACCCTTGACTAGATTATGGTTTGGATTGGGAAATATTCCCTTTTCCCTTCTTTTCCTTTCTATCCAATTAAAAATTTTCTTCATCCTTTCCCTCGGATAAATTCCCATCTCTGGTATTTCGCCTTATTTCCTCCTATACCAAATCATACAATAAGCACTCACAATTCGGTAGTTTCTCCCTCTCATTCACCGAATCTTGATAGTTGTGCCAACTCTTGGGAAGGCCCATAAATTATAGGCTTACCGACTATTCTCTAGGAACATTGACACCGAACCTGCCAAGTTCATCACAACATTGTGCGAACGTACTCAGATACTGAAAAATTGTGTCATTCTTCTACATCTTGATACTTTGAATTTTACCCTTAATCACCAACTTCTGTGGTCACTATTATTCTCGAAAAATTTTGTTAGTTATTTCCACATCGAAAAATTAAGTTTCTTTTCCGTGGATACTTGAGACAATATGATCACGTATGTTAGGTAAAATTGACTTATGTTTAGAATAAAGGTTGACCAATTTAAACAATGGTGGTTTGAGGGCACGCGGTATTATGTAACCATGGTTTTCTGCCCATGGTACATGTAGTTGGGGAGAAGTAACTGTAATGTAGGGCAAGGAGGTGAGCATTGAAGGCTCACTTGGCCAGGTTGGCCAGGGTTTTGGCCAAGGCTAATGAAATTTAATTGGGTTGGGTTTTACCCTAGAGTTGGGGTTTTTCTAGAGAAAATATTTTGTACATTATGCAATGCTTTATCGTTGTTAGTTAACTTATGTTTCTCATAGTAAAATTATTTTATGTTCTCCCCTAAATTTTTTAACAATTGGTATTAGAGCCAAAATGTTGACGTTAGAGAGACACTTCTATTTCCAAGGGTTTGTATGGCCTAATGAATAAATCATTATGAAGGAAATCATTGACGTAGTGACGTGTGAATAAATAATTTCATGGAGAAAGTGACTAAAGGCTTTGAGGTGGAGGATTGAAACCTACTCTCTATGGCTTGCAAAAACATGATTGGTGGTTGTAGGGTCAAGGGTTGCGGGAAACTGACATGGTTAAAATTGGCCACTAGAAAGTAGCGATGCAGATATGGTGTTGTCACTACAAGGAAAATACCCTCTAGCGGATGTTTTTGAGGAAACCCTTATAAAAATACCCCAGACATCTATTTCTAGTGGAGGTTACTAGAGGAGGCTGGCAAGCAGAGGTCTTTGTAGATGTTTTTCGTCTGGTGCGCTTATCAACCTAAACCGCACCAGTGCGTTCAACAAGAGAAAGAACTGATGCATACAAAACATTGGCACACTGGACACTGTATGCTCTGTATAAACCCACTCGGTGCATTTTATTATTGTAGTACATCGGTTCTTTACAAATATTATGCATCGATGCATCATAAAACCCCGCGCAAAAACAAAAACCTCTCGATGCAGTCTTAAGAAACTGCACCGGTGCACCTATAAAACCCTTCGCACCGAAAAAGGGTTAAATAAAAAAAATTACCGAAAAAAAAAAAAAAAAAAAACGCATTTTTCACTTTTCTCAGTGCTCCAGAGCTCTCAAGCACCAGTGCAATTTATCCTTGTCTAAGCCGCCCTAATATCGGTGCTCCCATTGCACCCATTGCACGCACTGGTGCTGTGCATTGCCACCAATCTTCAGCTTGAATTTTGCAAAACGGTGGGAAAATTTTCTTTTGTAAATTCTACAGCCAATATGCCTCCTCGACGGCCAAATTTACAGGTATTTTTATTGTTTTTCCACAATTAAGCCTTTTAGTGGATTATAATTTCAAATTACCTTAAAATTAACCATTTAAAAGGAAAAAAAAATATTGTCGCGCGTGTTCTCGATCTGTTCGACTCGCACCGGTTCGCAGTGCTGCCTATAAATTTACAGGTCGCACCGCAACCAGTGCTAACTATATCCACATCAGTTCTGAGGCGGTATCGAAAGGCACACCGTGTTATTTTAAATTTTTAAAAAGGTGCGGCGCGGTCGGTTACCAGCCACACCGTTGACCATGTGTAATTGCGGTAATGCAGTGCATTGACTTAAATATCCACCCTGGGGCGGGTATTTTTGTCAGTGCACCACATTTCACATTTCGACATGGTCAACGGTGCGGGCTAGTAAAATACTGCACCATTGACTATGTAATGATGTTAGGAGGTCGGTGCGCTGGCCGAACTATACGACTTGGGGCATAGAGTTTAGTTAGTGCACTGCACTCCCAACACCGTACATAGTCAACGGTGCTCTGAATATTTTTAGGTGCACCACCACCGGTGCGCAACATAAAAAGACGCACCGATACCGGTGCATGCCTGTTTTTTGTGGCGCACCAACTGTTTTTTTTTTCCAAAAAAAATTATATATGTATATTCCTAAATTCATGTCTCATTTAATAAAACAATTGTATTTAATATGTCAATCATTCAAAGACATGAAAGGAGAGAAGAGGGGGAACAACAATAACAACAAGTGGACCAGTATAACATGGCTCTCCTATGGGAGGCACGAGAGAGGGAGAGAGATACGTACCCTTGCCCTATTACAACAGCTACCTAGGGGATCCTAAGGCAGGTAGGCCTCCTCAAGTTCTATGAGGAGGCTACTTCCCTAAAGGGCCATGGTGTGTTTTTGAGACATCTTATCCGCAGGTGGAATGCCAACCAACAAGGTTTCCGGGTTGGTCCTAACCAATGGTACGCGCCCATTGAGGAGGACATATATTTAATTATAGGGCTATCAAGGAGAGGGGTGTATTTTCCCTCGTTCCCAGAGGTTCCAGTTGGCTATGAAACATGGAGTCAGTTGGTGTACTCCTAGAGATACATTAGCGTAGATATAATTTCTCCTTCATATTTTCAGGTCTCCGGAGGTGAATTATGTATTGGTGCATTCGATAGTCAGGAGGTGAGGTGCCTCTCACTTCTGATTTCGACCATTTACAACACCAATGACGGGAAATGCATTAGTTTCTCGCTTCTATATTATGTTGATTCTTTAGTACAAGATCCACGACTTGTCATGTGGACTGCCATTTTTTTGCGATAGTTCTATACAGCCTTAGATAGATGTCGTGCTCATGTACAAGGGAGGGTCAACTTCCCTTTTTCTTCAGAGCTTTTTATTTTTTTATTTTCTGAGAGGTTTTACAGAGACGAGGCCAAATTTTTTTCGGCAGCCTCATAGGCCGATGTTGGAGGCAAGGATGCACATGTGGGGAAAGATGATGCCCAAGAGGGGCGAGACTGAGTTTTCCATGAGGATATCACATGATGCACTGGAGTTGCTAGCCAGTGTTGACGAGAATCCCTTCATTATGGTTCCCTATCCTTATGCTAGTTTGGATTGGCGAGGGTGTGCCAACATCCTCTTCACAAATGATGAGCCACCGAATGATAGAGGTAATATTACTATTTTATTTAAATTTATTCTAACATGTTTCTTAAATTGTTTTTATTAAATTGTGTAATGAAATTTTCTAATTATTTTTCTGTACTTGTATATATTTTGTAGACATTGGGTCTTTTAATGGCGAGGACATGCCAACACCACCACATGATCTAGGTGTGGATCTTGATGACGATCAGAATATGGCAGATGTCGAGGATCATCAGGAGGCCAGTGCAAAGAAACCTGATCCTGCTAGTGTGCCGGTACTACCTTTTGCTAGACGCGATAGGCTTGATAGCAGATTGAGGATGGAGTTGGGCGACCAACTCTGTGCATTGATTATTGAGGAGGGAGTTAGGCCCGCAACTATGAGAGACATACAAGCTGATGGTAGGCTGGTAGATATGTGGAGAGGTATGTCGCATGACATGTACAGCCTGATGTGGCATGTCGTAGGAGCTACGACCTTAGTTACGTGGTTGAGGATGACCCTTGCACTTTATAGGCATTGTCCAGATGCAGCACATGATCGACATTCCGTGATGCAGAAATTTTAATAACTGATGTATTATTCACCGAGATTCTCCTGACCACACACTATTTTAACTTCTTGCACAATACAGAATCTCTTCTACCATTGATCATTAATTGCAGAAATAAAACAATTGCATGCGCACATTAAAACCATAAACAATCACACATATGAACACAATATTTCATGGGAAAGCTTAAAGCTGAAAACCCCAACTATCTGTATATTATATGTCATATATATCATGTAACAATCATTATACAAATCTCTTCACAAGCTCTCAGTACAATCTCCAATTGCTACACACTAATCAACCTAGATCTAGCAAAACACATGCTCCAATCTCTACCACCTGATAACCTACCTCTATTGTGTAATCAATGCTGAAGAATGGCTCATAAATAACTTCGAACCACCTGGCTTGTAATTCGCAATCCTCATTGGCATCTCCAATCACTGGTTGTTGCAAATCATGCAACAGTATAGTCACAATTGATAGTCACACTGCTCTTTCACCTATCTCTTCACTGGTCTCCACTGAAACTGTCCATGCACTGAAGTTAACTGATGTATTCTTTAGTTGATTAATGAGTTTATAATTAGTGAATTAATTAATAATTAATTCACACCACTCTCACTAATTGTATCAATCAGTTAAACTAGATACAAATAGCTCAACTGTGTTTAGATTAGTTAAACTGAACACAAATCCATTAACTTCCTCAATCAACTCCACCAAACTCTGTCACATGAGTTATAACTGAAGTATCCATGCAATAGCTCCACATAACCCTCAGGAATAATGTAATTCCTTCTGTAAGATCCTGTGCCACATCCGTGCACTTAACTGAAGTGCTCCAAGAGAATAAGATACTGTTTAGAGTCCAAATATTATCAAGAGCTAATAATATTCGACATATCTATTTTTAGACTGGCAATCTAAAAATAGATTCTGCCCAATATGTCTAAAAATATAAGTCCATCTATTTTTTCCAACTTGACCAACCATCCACAACAGCATCCCGCAACTCATAGAATATGATCCATATGTATAAAAATAGACATAGTCTAAAAATAGACTTTGTGCCAAAAATAGCCTGCGGGCCCACTCAGTGAAGGCGACTTCTTTCCACTAAGCTCATCATCTTGTTGCAATCTCAACACTCCCTCTTAACAACATAAGGATTATCTGCAACCCCTATCCTGCCTCTGTGGTATTCGAATTTGCTCCTGGTGAGCGCCTTCGCCAAGATATCAGCATCCTAATCTTCCATAGGAATGTATGAAAGTAACATGACCTTCCACTACACACAATCTTTGATATGATGATACCGGATGTCAATGTGTTTAGATCTATCATGAAATACTGGATTAACCGAGAGTTTTATGCAACTCTGATTATCACAATAAATCACAGTAGGATCCAAGTGTGAACCGAACAACCTGACCAGGATCTTCCTCATCCATATAGCCTCGCATGCAGCCAAACTTGCTGCCATATACTTGGCCTCTGCTGAACTGAGTGCCACAGATCTCTGCTTCCTGTTGTACCAAGAAACTGTCGCTCGATATCGAAAATCCCTCCAGATTCGGGGATCATCTTTTCTGTCCGTTGGGCTCCCTACCCAATCTGCATCCATGAAGCCACATAGCTTCACCTCATTCAACTTTCTATAGCATAATCCATATCTCGATGTGCCTATGAGATATCTCAATACATGCTTGCCTACCTTCCAAAAGAGCTTGGTAGGGTTAACCATAGCTTGTGAAAGTTGGTTAACAGCATAGCATATGTCGGGTCGTGTATTGACCAGATACATAAGCGACCCCACCAACTGTCGATAAACAGTGGCATCCACTACCTCCGCTGAAGTAGCATCCTCCTTCCTCCATCCACCAAGAAGAGGAGTATCAACAGGCTTGCAGCCATGCATGTTGAACTTCTCCAGTATCTCCTGGGCATACTTGCCTTGAGAAACAAACAGTCCATCATTGCACTGCCGAATTTCCTATCCCAGGAAATAATGAAGGAGGCCCAAGTCCT
Organism: Pinus albicaulis; assembly: GCA_034641835.2. Lineage (NCBI taxonomy): Eukaryota > Viridiplantae > Streptophyta > Pinopsida > Pinales > Pinaceae > Pinus > Pinus albicaulis. The sequence goes on along the minus strand of JAXQQM020072055.1, from coordinate 39,909 downwards.
TCATCTCAAAATCCTTTGCAAGATCAGCCTTGCATGAGTGTATCAATAGTTCATCACCTGTCAAAATCAAATCATCTACATAAAGTACAATGATCAGCAACCTACCCTCCACCACAATCTGGTATAGGTTCGAATCCGCCTCACTCTTGGAGAATCCAAGTCTGGTGAAATAACTGTCTATCTGTGTATACCAAGCACGAGGTGCTTGTTTCAACCCATACAGCGCTCTCTTGAGCCTGCACACATGCGACTCGCTACTAAAGATCTCGAAACCTTTGGGCTGCTCTATGTACACCTCCTCCTCAATCACCCCATTGAGGAATGTAGTCTTCACATCCATCTGATGAATGTGCCACCCCATCTGCACTGAGAGAGCAAGAATCATCCGTATCGAAGAATACCTTGTGACAGGTGCAAAGGTTTCCTCATAATTGATCCCCTCAATCTGTGAGAAGCCTCGGGCAACAAATCTTGCCTTGTACTTCTCCACACTCCCGTCAGATTCTTGCTTCACTTTGTAGATCCATCTCGAACCCACCACTGATTTCCCTTCCGGCCTTGGGACAATCTCCCATGCACTATTTCTGACAATCGAATCATACTCTTCCACCATGGCATCTACCCATGCGGGATCCTCCACAGATTCCTCGAAAGAGGATGGCTTTGTCACGATACACTTTCTCATAAGATCCATGTATCCAATGTACTGGTTAGGTGACTGTCTCTGTTTGCGCTATGATGTAGGTGCTCCTACAACCTTCTCTGCATCTTGAGCCAACCGCTCAGCTTCTGTAGTGCGCTTCCGCCCTCTGATGGTTGGCGCTGCTTGAGTGGTCTCTTCCACTCCATGAACCTCATCTTGTGGTTGATCCACATACTGAGACTCATCCTTAGGAACTAATAGCTCCTCATCTGCATGCAAATTTGGCTCCCTCTCAAGCAAACACTTCATGGCTTTCTCCTCATGAAATTTGATATCCCGTCGCACAACAATCTTGCGACTATCTGGAAAATACACACGATAGTTGTGGGGTGTATCAGTGTACCCCAAAAATATCCCAACCTCTGCAGTCGGCTCCAGCTTCTTCCTGGCATCCTTCGTCACATGAATGTAAACAGGTAAACCAAAAATCCTCAAATGGGAAATATCAGGCTTCTTACCAAAAAATGCCTCCTCGGGTGTACTCATGCCAAGTATCCTGTGAGGATAACGATTTTGCACATAAACCGCAGTATTGCATGCCTCAGCCCACAAGTGTATGGGAAGGCCCTGATCATGCAACATCGCCCGTGCAGCACCCATAATCGTTCTGTTCTTTCGCTCCGCAACCCCATTCTGCTGTGGGTTATGAGGTGCTATGAGCTCTCCTCGAAATCCTTCTGCGTTGCAAAATTCCTTGAATTCTCCAAAGATGAATTCACCACCATTGTCGCTCCTAAGAGCCTTCACCTACTTCCCTGATTCTTTCTCAACCAGTGCCTTGAACTCACATAACTTTGAGTATGTCTCACTCTTCTTCTGCATGAAGAAGATCCATCACTTACGAGAAAAATCATCAACAAATATCACATAGTACCTGTGCTTTGCTGTCGAAGCTACTGAGAAAGGTCCACATACGTCTGTGTGAATTCTCTCAAGGATAGTCGTGGTGCGACTATCCTTCTCGTGAAAGGTGGCTTTCACAAATTTTCCCAAAGTAAATCCCTTGCACTGATCTGACTGCGAAAGTGTACCTTTGGGAAGCCCAGTAGAAATCTGTTGCAGTATCTTCAAAGATCCATGGTGAAGGTGGCCCAATCTCCGGTGCCACAGCTCGCCATCATCCCGGCTCACCACTCCTTCTGCCTTGCATGCCATTGCTGCACAGCCATCTACTTGCAATTGATAAAGGTTCTTAACTCGAACCCCTATCCTCTGGGTCTCACCAGTTGCCTTACTGCGTAGGAAAGCCTTTCCCTTGCTAAAGACAACATCATATCCCTTGTCTTCGAACATGGCCACCCAGATCAGATTCTTCTTCAATCCTAGAAGATGCATCACTTCCTTCAATACGAAGGGTTTACCAGACTCCCTCTCAAAGGAAATGGTACTGATACCGGTCGCACTATATCTACCATCATCACCCATCTCGATGTGCACTCCAAGATATTTCTCATCCAGAGTAGTAAACAAATATTTGTCTCCGGTCATATGAAAAGACGCACCACTGTCAAGAAACCACACTGAACCCATCACACTTGAGACCAAGCATGTGATCAGTGAAAAATATAGCTCAAACTGCGAGGCTAAGGCCTCTCCAGCTACAGATCCAACAGCCTGCTTATTTTTCTTCTTCTGTGGACAATTAGTGGCGCAATGTCCGTGTTGGTGATAGTGAAAGCACTTCACCTTGGACATGTCCTGCTTCTTGCCTTTCACACTGAATTGAGAAGAATTCTTCTTTCTCTTCCCCTTCCTTGCTTTGGTAGCCAAAGCACAATTTTCTTCATCTGAGTTCTTTGATGAAGATCTATCCTTGGTACTCTGCCTTATCTCCTCTTGCACAAGATCCGACCAAAGTCGCTCCCATCCTGGCAATTTCTCCCGACCATTGACAGATTCCTGATAGGAATGCCAACTTTTCGGAAGCCCAAGGAGAGCCAAGCTCACCAAGTCCTCGTCATCAACAATAAACCCCACACTTCCCAGCTCATCCCTACATTGGATGAACTTTGTGAGGTACTTAGGCATACTGTCACCTTTCTCCATTTTTATGTTCCTCAGTTTATCCTTGAGCGCCAACTTCCTCTGGTCGCTCTTGCTTTGGAATAAGTCTGTCAATGCTTTCCACATCAAGAATGGAGAAGCCTTACCATGAAGGCTGGACACTATGTGATCCTTCACACCTTCCAACAGAATCCTTCGACACTTTGTTGTCTTCTTTTGCCATGCGTCAAGTACGGCAGCATCGCTAGAAGTAGGTTTTGGAATTTCTGCATCTATGAACTCCTTCAACCCATTGTCATCCAGCACCGCCTCCATCTTGTCCTTCCATGCAATATAATTTGAGCTTCCCTCAAGGGCATACTCCAATCGGAATCCGTTGAAAGACATCTCAACTTTGACACCAAGAAAACACTGCTGCAAATTCGAATTCCACCAGCTCAAAACTCAACCGCTTCAATGTTTTGCAATTGCTCCAATGATCAATATCGCTTTGATACCATGTAGAAATTTGAATAACTGATATATTATTCACCGAGATTCTCCTGATCACACACTATTTTAGCTTCATGCACAATAAAAAATCTCTTCTACCATTGATCATTACATGCGGAAATAAAATCAATTGCATGCACACATTAAAACCATAAAAAATCACACATATGAACACATTATTTCATGGGAAAGCTTAAAGCTAAAAACCCCAACTATCTGTATATTATATGTCATAGATATCATGTAACAATAATTGTACAAAGCTCCTCACAAGCTCTCAGCACAACCTCCAATTGCTACACACTAATCAAGCTAGATCTAGCAAAACACATGCTCCAATCTCTGCCACCTGATAGCCAACCTCTATTGCGTAATCAATGCTAAAGAATGGCTCATAAATAACTTCGAACCACCTGGCTTGTACTGCGCAATCCTCATTGGCTTCTCCAATCACTGGTTGTTGCAAATCATGCAACAATATAGTCACAACTGATAGTCACACTGCTCTTTCACCTATCTCTTCACTGGTCTCCACTGAAACTGTCCATGCACTGAAGTTAAATGATGTATTCTTTAGTTTATTAATGAGTTTATAATTAGTGAATTAATTAATAATTAATTCACACCACTCTCACTAGTGTATCAATCAGTTAGACTAGATACAACTAGCTCAACAATGTTTAGCTTAGTTAAACTGAACACAACTCCATTAACTTCCTCAATCAACTCCACCAAACTCTCTCACATGAGTTCTAACTGAAGTATCCATGCAATAGCTCCACTTAACCCTTAGGAATAGCGTAATTCCTTCTGTCAGCTCCTGTGCCACATCTGTGCATTTAACTGAAGTGCTCCAAGAGAATAAGATAATGTTTAGAGTCCAAATATAATATTCAACATATCTATTTTTAGACTGGCATTCTAAAAATAGATTCCGCCCAATATGTCTAAAAATAGAAGTCCATCTATTTTTCCAAATTGACCAACCATCCATAAATAGCATCCTGCAACTCATAGAATATGATCCATATGTCTAAAAATAGACTTTGCGCCAAAAATATCTTGCGGGCCCACTTAGTGAAGGCGACTTCTTTCCACTAAGCTCATCATCTTGTTGCAATCTCAACACACGAGTAGCGCCGATGCATCATCTGATGATCATGATCAGGGGAGTGATCATCATTCACCTCACGTCGCACCAGATGAGCAGCCTATGCTAGCATCGAGCAACAGTCATCATGGAGAGAAGGCTGGACCATCGACCATGTCCAGTCATCACGATGAGCAGCTGACAGTTGATCCTGATCAAAATGTATCAACTGATCAGCTTATCAAGGCTGCACCATTGACTGAGCAGGACTCGACTAGTACTACTATTGTTGATGTACCACCAGCTGATAGATGACCTTTATAATACAGTTGTATAATTTTGGCATTATTCAGTTATATATATATATATATATATATATATATATATATATATATATATATTCCATGTATTTTATGTTCATGTTGCAGTTGTACTTAATTTACATGTTGGTGATCATCCTCGTGTGTATATTGTTAGGTCATGTTAGATATGTTCATTTAATTTGTAGCTTGGAGATAGATGTGTATGTGATAGCAGTTATTTCACATGAGATGTATATTTGATGTTTGTGTTGTGATGATGTTATATAATGTTAATTGTGTTTTGTTAGATGATCATGATCACGATGATGTTAATAAATTTGAATGTGTTTTTTAGTCAAATATGATGTTTGTACGTTGGTTATCATGATCGTGATGTTTATTAATTAACTTAATATTAAATGATCATGATATTGTAAAATTGTAATATTTGTAATTCTAATTGTAGTAAAATTCTAAAATTGTAATTGTATTTGTATTAATTGTAATTGTTATATGTAAAATATTTGTAAAATTTTAATTGTAATTGTAATATTTAATTTATTGTGAAATGATTGTAATTGTAATTTTGATTGTAATTGTATATATGTAAAATTGTAAAATTGACGTAATTGTAATTGTAATTGTATGTAAAATTATAAAATTGTAATTGTAATTGTAAATTTTAAATTTGTAAAATTGTAATTGTATATATGTAAAATTCTAAAATTGTGATTGTAATTGTACGCAAAATTGTAAAATTGTAATTGTAATTCTATGTAAAATATTTCTAAAATTTTAATTGTATTACTATGAATTGATTGTAATTGTAAAATTGTAATTGTAATTGTAATTGTATGTAAAATTCTAAAATTTTAATTGTAATTGTATGTGAAATTGTAAAATTGTAATTGTAATTCTAATTGTAATTCTAATTAAAATTGTAATTGTAATTGTAATATTTTATTATGATCTTACATACAAAAAAAAAAACTTTATATAGTATGCCATTATTTTTGAGATCAACATAATTGCTAATTATCAAGTGAAATATTGATTTTAAAATTAACAAAATGAAAACTACCAATTAATTCAAAATACGTATTATAATGTTTTGAAAAACCCATCTTAAAAAGTATAAACATTGATGATCAAATAACACATGTACCATATCACTCTCGGTTCTCATGATCACCCTGATCTTTATCTTCCATCTCGCATGGCATGATAACACTATTGTTCTCAAAAATATGTTTTGATCTAGGGTCATGTCTCAATACAAACCACCAACCCCTATCCAACACATCTGGGTAAAAAAACACCTGGTTGTAGTGTTTGCAGAAAACATAGGGCTCGTTAGCTTCATCCCACATCTTTCTAGAGTTGATACATATAATCCTACTATCACGATCTTCCTTTACATTATTCTGATCAAAGGTGTCCCACCACTTGCACCTAAAAATAACACATTAAAAAGAAGAGAAATCCACTTCAATGATCTCTTGTATCTTTCTGACATAACGTAATGTCCCTCATACTAGGTTTTGATCACGGTGGCTAGATCGAATAGATTAATTGAACTTGACTTCCACTCCAGTCTTGTGTGATGTTTCCAACATTGACATTTTTTGTGCGAAAATGGTGTCCATACGCCCACATAGATGGGAACAAATGCACCTATTATAAATAAGTTAAAAAAATCATAGTGTCATGTGTCTTATAATAACCCAACCGTTAAAATATGAAATATATATGTCTTATAAGTATCAAATATACATATAAATTAAATAGATTATTATCGAGTTGCTGCACCCAATCCCTACGTTTAGCGCATCCTCTTCAGCACATGGGTAACGACCGGTTGGACCATATTTCTCTTTGACTTGGTTAGCAACCCAACTGTTGGGGCATATTTTTGGCATATTTTCTTTTAAATGATCAGGATAAGGCACACTTATACCATTGAACCATCTAAATTATTTCCTGTCACTATCCCATTTCATCCTCTTTTGTTCGTACAATGCAACCCTTGGTTGTGTCGCTTCAGAATTGTAAAGAACAAATTTATTGATTGCTTCAATTTCTGCATTCGCTGATGAAATCAAACCTACATTATATATTAAATAGAGATCAAAATATACATTATATCAAAGTTCAACATGAGTATTTACTTTGTGTAAATTTGAAAAATTATAAGTCGCTCACTCTTTATCAAGCACTTTTTTCCACTCATTTGGAGCAACTCCCCTTCTCGTTTATCTTCATCCTTTCATCGTCCCAAATCACTGCACCTAGTCTATTGTCGATATGCTTTATGTACTCACTAGAATAATAGAAAGACTCATACAATATGTACCCCTCTGCCATAGACCCCTCGGGTTTTTCCCTTTTTCAAACAAAACCTTTCAATTTCTTCATGTACCTCTCTAAGAAGAACATCCAACGACAAGAAATTACCCCAACTAATTCAACCTCATCTACTAGGTGGATTAGAAGATGAACCTACAAGTCCATGAAACTTGTCGGCAGTTCCTTCTCAAACATAAAAACAATCAGAACTATCTCTTGACGCCACCGTGGAATGCTAGCCACATGAATCTCCTTTGACGTGATCCAATGTACAAATGTAGATAATTTAGATATGGCACATCCTAGTTCTTGAGGGAATTAATGTTTCACACACCCACGCATGAACAAAGGATAATGACACTGCAAAGTTATAAACACGTGCAATAATATACAAAATTAGTTATGTTTTATGATCCCCGCATGGGATAAAATTTATTAATATAAAAAATAATAAAATCATGCTTTTGACATTATACGTTCTCTTAGAAGATTCAAATGGTCATGCGATTTCAACTCCGAAAAATGGTCATCCACAGTGAAGCAACGCCGTAGTGAAGACCCGTATGAAGTTGGTACCCTCACACCCATTATAACTTCCCTTGCCAAAGAAATTTCATATTTTTCAAAATCCATGGGACATCACCTTCTTTTAAATACCATGAATTAGAGGGACCAGAGCCTGCCTCTGATCCCATATTTTCTAATCGTCTTGGCCAATGTTTCTTTTTAGTTTTTGAAGTAATAAGATCTTTCATAACAGGCAATGTGTCACTTTTTTTCGATGATATGTGCCTCCATAAAGAAGATGAAACATTTTTAAATATATGCATGGGATCTAATAAGTGGGTAATCTTAATATGCTCCCAATATGGGAGGTTATAAAGTATAGATTTCCTTTTCATCCCAATGGGAAATTTGTCAACATAGGTGTCGAAGAATTCTGGATCATCGAACATAGGCTCCCCATTTGAATAAAAAATTTATATGAACTCCTTCTCCTTCTCTCTCTCATATGATCTAAGCCATTCAGATGGTGTCGTTATTGGAGGCCTTTGGGTTCTCTCTCATTTACCATTGAAAGCGGATGCTGCTCTTCTGTAAGGGTGTTTTTTTGGGTAGAATACCCTGGAGCAATCATACACTGGCTTTCATAGGTCCTTGGACCATGTAGCTTTCAGAGAAGGTCCAAAAAATTTACATCCAAAATACCCTTTTGTTACAAGACCTGTAATATTATTGTATACAATTAATATGCATGGCACGTTAAAGAATATCATGATAATCAGAAAAATTACAACGAATTAAATAACTAATATGTGAAAGGATATTGTTACATATATAAACAAATCAATAAATTAAACATGTAATTTACCAGAGCAAACTCCTAAGCCTGGATAATCATGTGTGTTGTAAGCACATATGCCATACAACATAAAAATCCTCTTTGCTGCAATGGGCCTTGATACATCGTATACATTTATCCCATCCCATAATTCCTTCAATTCATATACCAGTGGTTATAAGTAGACATCCATATTCTTCACTTTTCTTCTACCAGGGACTATGAGAGCCAACATAAGATGTTCATTCTTCATGGACAACCATGGGGGGATATTGTTATTGGTCATTACTACAGGCCAAACAGAATATTTGGTGTTCTAGAGGGAATATGGGTTGACACCATCCATGGCTATGCTAAGTCGTAGAATTCGTACTTCATCCTTGAATTTTTCGAGCCATGTATCCTCTATATGCTTCATGGCTATTGAATAATTTGGGATTCACATAACTCCCAACTCACTTTTGTGTGAGGTATGTCATCCCTGCAACATAGCTAATTATTTTCAACGAAAGAGCCTTTGAATCCTTGGGATTATAGGCATGTGCCTAAATATCTTAAAAGGAGGACCAGTACGTGATTTACCCTTCTTTTTTTATTTATCATACCTATCATTCCCACATTTTAGACATATCTCTTTGTCTGCATATTATCCTATATATAGAATACAATCATTTGGAAATGCATGATATGATATGTACTCAACACCCAACATTTTCAACAATTCCTTTGCCTCTTTGCAGCTACCGGGCAAGACATTATCACTCGGAATAACATTATCTTTGAATAACCTGTAGTTGGTGATCATGGAAAATATATTAATTATAAATGTACATTAATGCCAATATAATTATTAACATTCATAAAATTTACCATTTGTAATGTTCATTGTGTACTGATTATATTTCTCAAATTTATATAAGGGAGGACTTTATGGTAACTTACCTCAAAATTTCTGAGAAACATGCATTCGACAAACCAAAATTTTCTTTCAAGTTGTACAGTAACATCATTGTCCCTAATTGGGTAGAATTTGATTGACCACCAGGTCCAAAGAGAGGGGTGGTGGAAGAAAATTTAAGGCTTTCGAAAAAGGTGTCAGCGATATGAGCATCATCCCCTAGCTGATCATCGTTTTGGAATGCATCTAAGAACATTGTCTCCATGGTCGTCATATCCCTTAAGCAATCATCCATACCAACCTCTATTTTATTGCCTCCATTTCCAGCTTGTGAAGAACTACTATTGTTGTAGTCATTCCTAATTGGTGAATCTAGACGTAGTGGGAATTGAATCGGTGGTTGATTCAACCATTATTGGTATCGTTCCTCTCCGATTTTGTCTCTTAATTCAGTCTTCTCTTGATTTGACATTGTCGTGGGGTGCAACGGAAGATGGTAGGTAGGTCACTCATCATCACTAGAATCCTAATAATCTTTAAAAAAATATTTGAACATGATTAGTACAAAATATATTATATAAATTAGTAACCACGTTGACAATATTGCATGATTAATTGGTTTGACGCTGAAATAATTACATTAATCAATATAACGAACAATTATAATTATTACCATAATTGTCCTAGTATTGTGGCTAGAAGATGCAATATTAATGTTACATTTGGAAGGGTGAAGCGGTTATCCATTTTCATCTACCAAATGCGCCTTGCGGTATGCTGCTCCTGATAAGAGCTTTCGACATTTTGGTGCTGACATTTGAATATTTTGTGCATCTGAACTCAATTCTGAATCTACATGAATGTCCTGCAAATTTTTATACATTATAAATTTAATTAAGTTGTGCATGATTGACATGGATAAAAAACATAAATTCAATTAGATAATGAAAATATAAATAATATATGAGGTAAATATTACGTCTCGAGATGGATAGGTAGAACTCCGCGATGGAATTTGAGAAATATTATGGAACGAGATGGATTTTGAAGAATCGTCCATTCGATATAATTATGATATTTTCTCACTGCATTTGAGAAAATCAACAATAAATTTTGGTGCACACACCTAAAAGTAATTTCAGTGCCTTAAAAATGGACTTCATGTTATCAATGCTAATGTACATATCACCGCACCAGTGTGTTTTCATTACTGTGCATCGGTGTCGTGATATAAACAGATGCACCAGTGTTGTGCTATTAAGTGACGCACCGGTGATGAATAATCGCAAATAAAAAAAGCGCAACTCTGTTTTCTTTAAGTGAAAAAAAAACGGTAAATTGAAAACTGGGCGGAAAAATATTTTTGAAAGTCTAATTTCATAAAAAAATTCTTTAAATACTAAACACTTTTCATTATTCCACTATTGTTGCAAAAAATTTCAGCCAGAGATTTGCAAGAGACATACCTAGAGCAATAGAGCACGAGAGCATTGTGGAGTTGTGAAATACGTTCGAATAGAAGTATTCAGACAATCAGAATTCCAAACCTCTGGTGATTCAAACTCTGTAGCATAGAATTTCAAAGGATCTCGTGATTAAATTTTATTGTTTTTTTTACTTTTTCTACAGTTTTTTTTACGCAGTAAGAAAAAAAATTCAATTTCTTTTTCATTTTCGGAAAAAAAATAAAAAAAACAAAACCATTTTTACCCTAAACCCTATATTCTTTTTGTTTCTACCCTTTCTTCTCCCTATTTCTATGATTTCAGAATTGGGGCTTTTCATTTTAGATTTATAGGGTTTTTGTATTGCTATATATAGGCCTAAGACATCCAACCCACGGGACTACTTGCATAGTCGGATGGAAATCCATGTCGGCCCTTGTGTGAATTTATTTTATTTTATTTTTTATTTTTTTTTCGGTGTGCCCTACGTAACCAAGCGCAACGGTGCGCTATATTATCCCAGCGCACCACAAAAGTACTGTGTGATAAAAAAAATACATTTTTTTTAATCATTGTGCCATATGTAAAATATGGCACCGGTGCGCTATTTAACTACGGCGCGTCGCGCTCATGCTATTTCGATTTTTTTTTTTATTGTGTTAATCGGTGCACCATGTAAGATATAAGGCACCACACCAGGTCTAGTAGTTCACAAAGAACACTATATGGTGGTCCCTTGTTTGCGTGTGGCATTTATGCTACAAAAACTAACACTGGACGATTTTTAATATTTTGTCTGTGTAAATCAGTGCGGTGGTTAACATGTAACGCACCGGTGCTCCTTGTTGACACAAAGCGTCGTACGGTGGGTTATACTATTTTGGCGGTGCATTTATAAGACCTCTATGCACCGACTTCGGTGCGTACATCATGAATGGCGCACTAGGTTCTTGAGATCTTTTTTTTTTTACTTGAAAAGTTGACAATTTATTTATAAAATATATTTATGAATGATATGGTACATGTTTCATATTGATAAAGAAATGGCTAACAAGAGATCAAGTAACAAAAATACTAATAACACATCAAGAAAAGCAAAAAAGGCAAGTTCTTTGTATATTCTTTACAAAAAGTATTATTTTTGAACTCTATGTAAGTTTAACTAATATGTATTGTTTATTGTGTCCAGAGCCACAAAATGACAAAGCTCGATAAGGTTATTTCTGATCTAGGACCAGAAGAGCGTAAAAGCTTGATGGAAAAATTGCAAAAGGATGAATCAGGGGAATGAAAAAATACTATCGATCCAATATGAGTTTCTTTTTTTAATTTTCATTAATAATATACTTAAAATTATTAGATAGCATGTGTCAAAAAATATATTAATTCACATCTGTTTAATGTTCTACAGGGACCAATAACTCAGAAAATGAATGTTGTTCTAAGAAAAGAAAAAAAAAATAGAACATGCAAATGAAAATGAATTGCTCCTTAGCTCATCTGGAGTGGTGTTGGAGGTTAATGACAATCATTATTGAATGTCTTCAAATAGATGCTAACATACAAAGAAGAACCATCAGAAGAATTGATTGACATTGGGTTAAATATGGGTTGTGAGTATATGTTGGCTTATCAAAAATTAATTGTGGAATTTGTAAGAATCTATCAATCTTCTTTTAATTAGCTCTATCTATAATTAATAGAACAAAAAAATCTTTTATATTAAATATATGATTTGTTATGGGGTATAAAACTTGTAGGAAACAAAGTATGGAACTGTGCCAACAGATGAAATCCTGAAAGATGGCATACTACATGGTTTTGAAAGAATGTGTATAGTTCATGAGTCAATTGTTGCTATGGTATGTCATTTCTTTTCGATTTACATTTATGTATATTATTTAATATTGCAATTTTCATTATTCTCACCAATGTATATACACTATTTACAGTTTATTTTTATGTTTGTACATGGAAGGTGGAGAAGAAGAACACAATCAAAACTGTGAACAAAACATTCCTGAAAATATTCCAAGTCATGGAAGTAGCTCTAGCAGTGACAGCAGTTCAAGCGAAGAATGATGATCACTATGTTTGGATATCAAAGCAAGGCATTGTATTTTTTGAAATATTTGTCTATGAAATCAGACATTTTTTTTAATGTAATGGACATAGTGTCCCAATCGAAAGACAAAGGGATACCAATAACTGTCCCATTTTGTATGACAAAGACTTTCTTATATATATATATATATATATATATATATATATATATCTGTGTGTGTGTGTGTGTGTGTGTGTGTGTGTGTGTTTTAATTTATTCTATTGCATTCTCCATTGTCGCTATGAAATGTAACTAAATAATATAATGAAGAGATGTAAAATTTGATGATATGATATGACAAATTAATCAAAACATCACATTCGAATGCACTAATAAAAATTTAATTCATATGAATACTATTATAAGATATGTTTCGTCTTTTGATGGATAATAAATTTTAAAAAAATCACAATAATTATGATATGACATAATAAATTAATCCAAACATCACATTCAAATGCATTAATAAAAATTTAATTAATGTGAATATTGTTATAAGATATGTCGACTTTTGATGAAAAATGAATTTAAAAAAAAACACAATAATTGCACTGTCACAGGTCGATGTTTCTAAAAAATACAAAATGAACACTAGTGCGTGTCATTTATTGTACACTAGTGCGTTTGTATGATACAACACACCGGTGCTTTTCTACAACCTATAGGCACTGCAAAAATACCAATACCAATTATAAATCTCAGTGTCTTTGTGCGATACTATGCACTGGTGCGTTTATGTGAGTCTACGCACCAGGGAATTTGTACGACCTATGGGCACCGACCAAATACCAATACGAATTAGAACAAACAGTGCATTTTTCGAAAACTGCGCACTAACGCATTTCTATAAATCGACGTACCGGTGTGTTTAGATGACCTATTGGCACCATACAAATCCTAAGACCAATTAGAATGGACCTGTGCATTGTATCACCAACATTGCGCCCCAGTGCAGTTATATACCTTGAAGTACCGGTGAATGCACCTTCGACCGCCCCGGGCCACCTTCTAGATGACACGCACCGGTGCGTTGACACCCTAGTAGCGCACCGATGAAAAAAACATCCATAATAACCTCCGGCCGCCTAGTTTTTTTAGTTGTGTTGAAATTTCGGTAAAAGCTCTACCAAAAGCTCCGTAACCATAAATGGGTGTTATAGAAAATGTTTTTTTTGAAAATTTTGGCTAATTTTATAACACTGAAAACCTCCTTTATAACCTCTGTTAGACGGTCTTTTCCTTTAGTGTGTCAGAAATTAGAAAAAATTGCGGAGAAAAAGAGGTAGTTGAGGTCGCCTGGATGGCCACAAATGAACTAGAACCATCACTACCACCGTTTCCATGCGATCAAGTTGTTAAACCTATAGAAGAGGTGGTTCAAGTGCTTGTGATTGCCCTAGTAGAGAGAAATGCTTTGGAGCTTCTTGTCTAGATTTGCAAAAATTGTGAAGAAGAAGATGGAAAGGGCTATGTTGAGAGAGACAAGTCAAAGAAAAGTTAGTAGCAATAATGGCCAAAGCCATGGTAATCATGAGCAAAAACAAAGAATGTGTGTATTCTTACAGAATGGGAAAGTGAAGTCAAAGATATTGAGTGCACTGGCTCAATGGTAGTGGCAGTTACAATAGAAAAATCGCTTAGTCATAGTTGTCTTGAGGGCGCAGAGGAGGGTTGCATTGGCAATGAATGAGAGAAAAATGTGCGTATTGGATGAAGCCAACAAAAATAATGTAAATTTCCTATGAGGAAAAATGCAGTTGGAAGGATGAAAAAATCGATATCTCTATGTGGAGGCATCTAGAAAGTAGCGTCCAAAATAATCATGGTCATGTACAGTTTGTGTGTTAGAAAAAAAAGTTCAATGAGAGCTCAAGGATAAGCATTGGCTCATTTTGGAGATGAGATGCATAGGCTGACAAGGGTTGGAACAACATAGAGTTTCTTCTGAAAGGGGTCGCGTGGTCGCCTTGCCACTGTGGCCCTCTTAAATTATCTGTTCCAATGGCGCTTGGTCACTTCTTTGATGTTTCCAGTGGGTTGACACCTTTTGTTTCTCTGTTGTTGCTAGCAGGTAAGGTTACTACCCATATTTCTATCTGTCGCCAGTTCAGAGTTTGCCACCTTACCGCTATGGCCCCTTTACATACCTGTGTATATCTCTCTATTTTGATGGCACTCGGTCCATTTTCTTGCAGATTTAACTGGTGGGTTGGAGCCTTATGTTCCCTTCTGCTGCTGGTGGGTATGGTTATTGCCTAGATTCTTGTTGCCGCTAGTTCAAAGCCTTAATTTTTGTTGTTGTGCTTGTGGTATCTGATTTATGGGTTTGTTCCTGTCACCATTATGCACCTGGTTTATGGCTACCCATTCTGGGATTTATCCCTTGCGTCTCAGATGTTTTTTCATCTTGTAGGATTTATTTTTTGTGTGCTTGGTGCTTTTTCCTCTATTTATTGGGAAGAATGTTGACTATATTTGCATGGCTATATGCCCGTTCTTGAGCTTTATTTTGATATCCCTTTTGGGTTTCTGTGGGCCTGGTTTATTTTGGTTTATTTTTTGTTTTATATTCAAATGTATGTATCCTTAGGGATTGGGTATAGATTTTGAGGGCTTGTGGCCCAATATTTTTATCTATGGAGTTTACTCTCAGTCATATGCTATATGCATGAATATGTAAACATATTTTTATCTAATGGAAAGTTTTTTGTTATTTATTTATTTATTTTGGAATAAATAAATAAAATAAAATAAAATAAAATAAAAAATGTAATTGTTGTTGGGCAGGAAAGTTTTGAATTCCTTGGGACGCGTCACTTTGGATGTGATAAAATGGTGGGAGAAATTGGACATGTTGGGAGCGAGCATGGAATCCTGAGGCAGGTAGTTGGGGCACACAGTTTAACAAATGGAGATCAAAGAGGCAAAGATAAAGAGCTTCATAATTGAATAGCTTGTTCCCAACAACATCTACCTCAAATGATTCTTGCAAGTGAGTGTGCATGTGGACTCCAACCAAGAAAACCAAACCCTAAAATATCATGAGGCTGTGAAACTCTTAAGAACAATAAGCTGCAATCCGAGGATGATCTAAAACATGTGATAAATGGATGTTGGTCATGAAATTCATATTGCAAAGAGAATGTTGACAAATTTGCATTGTAGTGTGTGTTATGGGTGATGATACTAGGATTCTCATAGCAACATGGGGTATATATATATATATATATTCCATTCATTTTTTTTTACATGTAAATAGGCATATTTCTATAAGACCTGGTAAGTCATGTGTATGCCTGGGTAATCACTGGTAAATTATGGGTTAGACTTAGGTGATAGGGGGATGTTGGGTTAACAAATTCCCTGGGTAAATATTTGTGGGGGGTAAGGGCCAGAGTGAGCAAGGTTGGGATGAATCACTTAGCAAGGTTCGCTAGATTTAGACAAGGAACCCCAAGTCAAGTTTAAGGGGGGGAATGCTAGGTAAAAATGACTTAGGTTTAGAGTCAAGGTTGACCAGTTTAAACAATGGTGGTTTTGGGGCATGTGGTATTATGAACCCATGGTTTTCTACCCATGGTATTACATGTAATGGAGCCTATAAAAGGCTGGGGAGACTTCAATGTAGTGTAGGCCAAGGAGGTGAGTGATGAAGGCTCACTTGGCCGGGTTGGCCAAAGTTTTATCCAAGGCTAATAATATTTAATTGATTTGGGTTTTCCCAGAGCAAATATTTTTCTCATTATGCAATGTTTTATCGTTGCTAGTTAATTTATGTTTCTCGCAGTAAAATTATTTTAAGTTCACTCGTAATTTTTTTAACACCATACCCTCTCCAATAAAATTATCCTCGCTTTGGATACATATTTGCAACTACACATGAATTTGAATCAATATTACAAGAAAAAAACCTACTCTACTGCTCTATGAACATTAATTCATATTTTAAAACAAATATTTCAGACATGTAATAAGAAATCACACACATGCAACAAGTATTTTTATTTAGGGAAAGAAATCTATTAAAATCTCAAATTCCTCTTGCATTAATAAGAAGAATAGAGTTGTATGACAGTTTATTTGCTCAACTGAGCTCACCCTGCAAGTGCACAACCTATATCTCCACTCACTAAAGGCCTTTGATCCACACTTAGTAAATTTATTCCTTGGATTGAGTTCCTATTTCCTTACGTCATTCCTTGAGGAATTAGGCCCCATATTTTTAGGTAATTCCTCAAATTGATTGTGAAATTCCTTTAGGTTGATCATCTAATGGCATGCAACACTTGTACACTCAGATTTAGTCTACAGCTGATGTTACACTGCCTTGGAATCTCCATCTCAACTGGGTAAATCGAATTATCTGCATGCACTAGATATTTTGGGATGATTAATCAGTTAATTGGATGATCATTGAGTTTGACTGAAGTCCAACTGCACAACTTGACCCTCCACAAGTTCTTCCAACAGTTGGAACTAGTTTAAATTAAAAAACCTTATATAACTGACCTTGATTGCTACAAATTAGAAATGACACATGATTAACTGAACTCTAACTCCTCCAACTCAAATTTATTGAGTAAATTGTTGACACAAGCCATGTCACTCAAGTTAACATCATCCAAGTTTTTTTCTGATGTGGAAATTCAAATTTTCTCAATTTAATCAAGGAAAAATCAAATTGGAAATTTCTTGCTGCATTTTTTTTAACATATTCTTATCTAATTGGATTCCCAGCCCTGAAAAAATACTGGTCCTCTACGACTAATATTATCTTGGATTCCCTACCACATCCTAAAATAGTATCACATCCCAGATGCTTACCCATTCCTCCATTATTTCTTCCCAAATGAAGACAAGAATGATGTGCTTATCTGATGTATCCAAAAGGATGCTTTACCCACATATGAAGAAAATTTTAATAAGTCTACCCTTTCCCAAGATCCAATACTCGTAAAAGAGTATTAACTTTAATTTATGCGTGGAAATAAACTTTATGGGAACCCAAACCAATCCTTTAGGCATGCACTTTTACCTTTAAAAGCCTTCAATTTACCTTTATTTCCTTTCTTCGTGTGTGTACGTGATCGCTTCATGTGAACCGAGGACTCCCCTTTGGTTATGGATCCACACAAATGGTGACCAATCACACTGCTTCGCACTTCTTATAACTTACCTTCTTGTAGATTCAAAACTTAACGATCTTCACAATATTGCGACGTAACTTCCATCATTGATCTACGTGGGATCCAACGGTCTTGCTATACCTCTTCGTACATCGCAGCGAACTCTGCACTGCTCCCCGCAACTTTTAAAATTTAGCAATAAACATATATCCTATCTTGTGCGATATGTGATTGCATCGCATCACATCCAACATAACTTACCATGTGAAATCTTAAGTACAAACCAAAAAAACTGTGATGTGTGATATGCACTTCATCACTATGTTGACACATGGCTCCTCTTCACCACTTTCAATCCTTACCGCATCACAACTTAAGTCATTTACCTTTCAATGTCCTTAACAATAAACACTAAAACTATCGATGTGCGATATGCGCTTGAGCGTTGGGCTAACACGTTTCTCTTCCCTTCATCGCATCACAAGTTATTTTTTTTAACTTGCGAAGTCCTTAGCACATAAAATTAATAATCGCCGATGTGTGAAGTCGCTCTGTTTGTGATTTAACCTCCACTATTTATTTGCGCCCAGATCTAACGATCCTCACTGCTCGTCCTTCTTCGAATCACAGGAAATATCATTTACCTTGTGATGACGTAAAATTAAATGTTAAAATCACTAATTTGTGATGTGCGCTTGGTTACTCCACCCGACACGTATCCACTTCACAACTTCCCCAATTTAACTTTCGAACTCAATAGGAACCGTCAATATTTCTCAGATCTTTGCGATTTGATCCTCGTCATCTGTTTCCTTTCCTTTGGAAATATTCTAGACTAATACTTGTGAACTATGAAGTTTTTAGAAAACTTTACAATGATTATACAAAAAAAATGTCCCTCCTCGACCAATTTCAAGACCTTAGCCTTGAATTACATTACAAATTTAACTTGAGGCTGGATGCTCCTGCATCAGACTCCTAAAGTAGAAAGAACACATGATCACCTGATCATGTACCATCTGTCCTTGTTTCTCCTGGATTCCAAACTCTATTTTGCTGCTATCCATAAGTTGCATTGTCTTCATCATTCTTCAGCTGCAATGTTCCAGGCTTCCATGCTTTGTACTGTAGTGCTCCACTATCTCTACCTTCACTATTCTTCACTTTCCAAAAAATTCCACAGTGGACTACTTTATTCATTTTGCTACATCTCATCTTATGTATCTGCATTAGGTTCCATAGTTCATCTATGGCTTCTTGTAATCCAGTTTGCTGCTGAAACCTAATTTTGTTCTCCTTACTTTGCCATTGCACTTTATCCATTCATCACTAAATTGTTGATTTCTTTCTTCAGCTCTTCTTGCTTCAAATTCTACTTTTTCACTTAGAATTACTCCATTTACTGCTGCAAATGTTACTCCTAACATTGCTATCTCCCATACTTCCTGAATATCTCTTAAGATATCTCCATCTGCAACATCCCTTTTCTACTCACTACCTGCAAATTTACTTTCAAAAAATAAATTGTCTTTTGATTCTTTGATTGCAGTAATATACTCACTCTTCTTTGTATACTAGAAAACATAATCAAGTTTGGAAAACTAGTATCTTCTCCTACCTCTTTCACAACTTGAGACATTTCCACATCATTGTCTGTAATTCCTTTCTCATACTCAGATTCTTCTAGTAACTCACTTTCTACTTGATTCCTCTCAAATACATCACTATGTTGTTCATCAATTCCAGCATATTTTCCTTTCTCTTTTTTGAAAACCTTCAGTGATTATCCTTCACCTCCTTAACTAATTCTGAAAATTAATTCAGCTTCTTCAAACATGGAATATTCATGCTTTACATCTTTCTCATCATTATGCCTTACCTGGAAACTTCCAGTCTTCTTCAGTTTTAAAACTGACTCTCCTTCAACTTGTGACAGGTCTATCTCCTCTTCATCAAAACCTATAATAATAAACCAATTATCAGGAAAAATATAAGGCTTTATTTTCTTTTCCTTCTCTGGCAAAATCTCAATATGCTGCTCTAATTTTTCCTCTAACTCCTTTGTCAGCACATCAGTATGCTGATTTAAATTCTCCAAAGAACTCACTAGATTTTCATCTAGTCTCTGCTCCATATCTTTTGTTTCCAGGATGTCTCTCTACTCTGGTTCACAATAATGAACTCCTTCCTCTGTAATGTTGATTTTTTGAACTCCTATTACCATTATTGCATCCTTATCTTCTTCTTCATGATTGTCATTCATGACAATTTCTTTGTCTTCCTTCTTTAGAAAATTATCCTGAGTATATATCCTCTGCTTTTCCAAATTTCTTCTTTGAAGGTCTAACTTTCTATATAACTCAACAATTTCAATTGGAGTAGAATTTGGAAAATTTACACAGTTTTCAATACCTTCACTTGTTGTTGAATAATCATCATATGGCCCTTCTCCCTCTACTAAATATACACACATGTCTAAATCAAAATGCTTAAACATTCCAAACTCATTAGGCATAGTATATACCTTCTCTTCATCTTCAGGTCTTAACTCATATCTGCTATTCCAATCATCAC
This sequence comes from Pinus albicaulis, assembly GCA_034641835.2. Classification (NCBI taxonomy): domain Eukaryota; kingdom Viridiplantae; phylum Streptophyta; class Pinopsida; order Pinales; family Pinaceae; genus Pinus; species Pinus albicaulis. The sequence goes on along the minus strand of JAXQQM020072055.1, from coordinate 19,483 downwards.
TGTTACCAGCTCCAATATTCTGTTGCACATTTCCATGGGACCTCTTTGTCTCCTTTTGTTTATTAGATCTTGCTATCTCTGTCTTAACCTGAATAGAGTTCAGACTCTACTCCTTCTTCTTAACAAACTCTAAAGTTTGTTCATCATCTTGTGATGTACCTGCAAACATACACAAAATATTAGTTTTAAAAATACAATACCTTTCGGCCTTGTTTGATGCTTCAAGCATCAATATTTCATACCCAATTTTACAATGGACACTCTGGATTTCAACAAATCCTCTTGGTTGTGACTCAAATCCTTTGAGTCTATCCTTCTACAAAAATTCAATATGTCTCTTCTCAAGTTCTTCGAACTTGTTTATTAGTTTGACATTCCATATCTTTCGCAATTGGTTCCATCTAACCCATTTCCTCATTCTCCATCCATATCTTTGGTCCTCATTCTCTTTCTCTTGTAGCCATCCCTCTAGTATTTTCAATTGTATTCTCCTCACTGCAAGATTTCCCTCTCGCTCTTAATTACTCATCTTACCTTTATGGCATTCTCTAGAACATCTTCTATGACCCTCCATGGTCATCTTCCTCATGAGCTCATCTATGCTTGATTGGTGATCTGCAACATAGCCTTCTCCTATAGAAATCTCCTCTTGCTACTCAATACCCTATCAAGTTTCCTCTCTGAGCTTGATCTCTTCCTAGATATTGTCTCTCTTGGTTCACTCCCTTGAACCTTCTAGAGCTTCGCTGCTCCCTTGGCTACTGCACTTCCCTTTATCACATCGCAAGTTATTTTGTTTAACTTGTGAATTCCTTAGCACATAAAATTAATAATCGCCAATGTGCAAAATCACTCTCTTTGCGATTTAACCTCCACCGTTTATCTGTGCCTAGATATAACGATCCTCACTGCTCGTCCTTCTTCGCATCACAAGTTATATCATTTACCTTGCGATGACTTAAACTTAAATGTCAAAATTGCCGATTTGCGATGTGCGCTTGGCTACTCTGCTCGACACGTATCCACTTCACGACTTCCCCAATTTAAATTGAAAACTCAATCTGGACCGCAGGTCTTGCTCGGATCTTTTTTATTTAATCCTCGCTGTCTGTTTCCCTTCGTTTGGAAATCTTCTAGACTAATACTTGTGAACTGTGAAGTTTTTAGAAGACTTTACAATGATTATACCAAGAAAAATGTCCCTCTTGGACCAATGTCAAGACCTTAGCCTTGAATTACATTAGAAATTTAACTTGATGCCAGATGCTCTTGCATCATTATCTCTCCCTCTCAACTAGGGAGGATATACCCATTCCAGTGAAGGAATGCACCCATTTCTATAAAAGGAATGTACCTAAGCTCCCTCTTATCCAAAGACTTGCTCTTAATAGAAGCTTTCTTCCTTTGATGGAGATCATGGGACCTTATGATGCTTGTAGAGCTCTTCCATTTGATGTCATTAATTTCATTTTAATATTATGGAGCCTTCCATATTTTTGATACTTCTTAGTAGGGCATCGGTCGTCCATCACTTCTTGAATCGTGTTTTTCATGTCATCCTTTCTTTCATCGGAAAGTGATCTATTGGACCATATCTACCTTTTCTTCATATAAATAAATTTTTCCATATCATGTTTCCTTCAGGATCATCCATCCCGCCACATGAATACTAGTAGTTGGTGACTTCCAAAAAACTCTTTTGGTAGCCTTGCATCAACCTATATAGATATTTTTCAAAATAAAAAATGAACATCAAATAAAAAATTACCTTTTGTGATGGCCCTTCATCATAACATTTTATTGTAGCAGCATCAACATCCTGCATACCTATTGAAACATCTCTAAAATATTCAATATCAAGGGTCTTCTTAATTTCTTGAATTCACCAGATTCTTCATACCTTTTCCATGGAGATGTCATGGTCAATTCTCCTAGTCATCAAATGCTGATTTCATCGTGCTCATAGTTGCATCTTTCACGATCTCTTTTTTTTTTCTTCACAGAACTTCTAGCCATAGTTCCTCCATATTTTTCAACCACCTCATATTCCATATGGGGAAATATTATGTTGATTTCATATAGTCAATATGTGAACTATGCCTTCATACATCTCTTAGAAGATAACCCTTTCCTTTGATAATACACATGAAGTAAAGTATCCATCCATGCTATTTGTAACTATATGATTTATTAAACGTATGCATACATACATATTTTTTTTTGTCATCTAGGATTCCTTTTCTTTATTGAGAGTACTTCGACCATATCAAAAATTTGCATTCCTTTGTCATCATACCATCATTATTCCAAACAATGAAACCCATCCAAGGTGGAATTCTCAGCGAGAAAATCACTTCTTCCAAGAGGTGAACCTTCTAATGAAGATTCCAACAGAGGATATTGATTATCCTCATCCTGAAAATGCTCCTTCCTAATGATGTATGATGAGCTCCACACTAGATGACTTACTTCTACCCATAAGTGCTACTTATGCTTTCAATGAGGTTACTAAGAGCTACTTCCTCCTAATAATGTCTGCCATCGACTCCCACTTCAAATATCTTTCAAGCTTTTTATGATGATGTCATGCGATCTTTCTTCAATCGTATGCTATTATGATGCCATATCCTAAAATGATGCATAATATCATGCTTTTAATTCTTCCTACCATGATAGATATATTTTACAAGAACTAGAAAGAACTCGGTGGAGAAGACTATCTCAATCATAGTAGAGACCTTTTATTTCCTCCTTTGATCTATTCTTTTCAGATTCTTCCACTTCTTTAATGATATGGGATTCTTCCCTTCCTCTTTTGTTGTCATTATTCTTGAGTTTGGCACAATATATCTTGTAGTTCCCATATCATTGACATCCATAGCATTGAACCTTTGCCATGTTCTTCTTTCTTTTCTGAGGAACAAACTTTCCAAACTTCCCCTTTATCTTAGCCATGGAAGAAAATGCTTGTGATTACTCATTTGATCCTACATCAATTTTTGCCTTTAGAATAATTTCTTCAATTTTGTACAATGACCATAGTTCATTGAAAAAGGTAGCTTCCTTATTTCCATATTTTTTTTTATGTAAAGTTACCTCATTCCTCCGATAGTGCATTAAGAACTATGGTAGTCGTTTCCTTGTCAGAAATTATTTCTCCCAACTCTGGTAGCCAGTCCCTTATTTTATACACCCTCATAAAGTATGAAGCTATTCCATCTTCCTTTGATATATTCATATTTTAGAGTTCTTGTTTTAATGATATTAATTCTCCATCAGTACTTACAGAGAAAAACTATACTAACTTCTGATATATCTATTTTGATGTCTCAAACTTTGATACATGTGGAATGAGGAGATATTTAATGGATTATATAGGAATCCTTTGAGCCCTTAACACCCCTTTCATATACTTTGGATGAGCTTGAGCTTAACCCTTTAGAGGTTTAGTGATTGATCCCTTAACATGATTAACGACTTCATTTTCTGTGAGGATCAAATCAATCCTCTTCTTCCATGCAAGAAAGTTTGATGACCCAACCAGATTGTTGATTTCCTTGAAAAAAGACATTTTGATAGATTCAAATGTGGACATAAGGATACTTACTTGTGATTATATTCCTTGATTTCAATATCTTCAATCTAATACCTTATTTATTTTGATGATGATATTGGTAATAGAAGATGTTTTCCTTCAAAAGTGATCCTTGACCCAAATAGAGGGAGGTCACCTTGAATCCTTGTTGATGATGAAAATGAATTTCTTCTTGTTTCTCTTGGATATATGGTCTTAAAGATGATTTAAATTATATTTATTATTTATTTAAGTAGGGTTATTGTATTTTGAGTTCTTCTTCTTTAAGATGATGATAGTGTGAGGTTCCCAAGAGTTCTTTAAGTGATGAATCATTCTATGAATGAACCAGGGTTTTGAGGTCTTCTTTAGAGACTTCCTTCAAGATGATGTTGTAATCCTTGTCCTTATAGTGCATTTGAGATGAGTGGAATATCTTGATGATATTATAGTGCTTCGGTCCTTGAGTTTCCTTCTTTTATGCTGCCCTTTCCTTGACTTGTCACCTTAGCTCTGATACCATGTTGAGAAATCCAGTGGAAAAAATTGTAGGTGAATTATATTACTTGATAACTGTTTGTGATGCGGTTTTAATTCTTTAGATTTTCTTCTTGTTTTTAGTTGGTTATTATTGGTGTTTTATTCATGAAACAAATACCAAACCATAAGAACAATTAGGCAAAGAACACAAGATATAAGCGATCAGCCAGGGCCAAAACCTCTCCAAACTTGATAGGAAAACCCACGAGAATTATTCTTCTCATAGAATCTTCAATTGACGAATTCCAATACATAGACCGTTGACCAACAACCCCTCCAAGTCCAAGTCAAAGATTCACTTTGATGAACCTCTTTTTATTCAAGTCAAAGTTTGTCAAACTTATTCCACTGCTTCATATTTCAACCTTTAACACATAATTTCGACTAATTGTTGTAGAAATGCAATTTCAAATTCTTCTGCAGAAACCGTAGGTCACACGTGTGGTAGAGAAATGGAAAAACTCTCCTCCTTTCAATTTTTCTTAAATTTTCTTTCCTTTCTTGATGATTTGACTTGTTAAGGAGATATTATTTAACTCAAAACTTTGACTCTTTCGGATTGACTATAATTCGATGCCTTAACTGTCACACGTGTGAAGAAATGTAGCCAAAAATAGACCTAAAGTGCTTCTGTTTTCTTTCTCCTTTATCCGTTGGGTAATTTTCTTTCTTTTCTATCTTGATTAAACTTGTGTGAGTGTGAATGAGTGAGGCTGAGTTCTCCCTTATATATATTTCCTTGAGCCTTTAAATAGGACGGGTATTCAACTTCTTCAAGGCACCAGAACCACTAAAGTTGCCACTAGTTGGAGAATGGCCTCACGTCTCGACAATCTCAGCAAATGGTTGGACAACAATCAAGCCATATCCTTTGTTCACACCAAAAGAGAAGGTAATAAGGTTGCGGACCTCCTAGCCAATCTAGGAGTTGAAAGCACAGACTCTCTCATTCATGGCCCTCTTCATACTATTCATGACAGGGACACACTCCAGAATTGCATCAAACTAGTGCAAAATGATCAAAATTCTCCGGATGCTGATGGACATTAAACGCATGGGGACAATTGGCCCTGGCCATTTCCCAACGCACACAGCGCGTGGTGGCCACATGGCCCTCCACGGCGCCATAAACATTGCATTCATTCCTCCCGCAGGCAGCATTAACTCTCCGGCATTCATTCCTCCGCGCCGGCATTACATTCGCCTTGGATCGCCTGGTTCAGGCATTATGGAACCCAGTTCTTGGTCCGACGAGCTCACCGTCTCTCCGCGCAGTTGTATGGTTCCCCTAGGCGGCGCGTGCCCTGCCCACTGTGCTGAGCCAAGCGCTCGCACAGTCACAGGCAGGCGTTGTTCGCTTTATAGTTGTATTGAATTTGCTCCGGACGCGCACTTCTCCAACAGCAATTTCTGCCCAGGTGCTTCCACTGCTCCTCAGCAAACTTCAAGCACGTCTGCAAATCTGATTCTTACTGTTGTGCCTCAGCTCGCTCCAGGTTCTTCCCCTGCTTCGGCTCCTCTCCAGCATCACGAGCCTTTCGAAACAGTGCCTCTCGACTCATCCATGTCGTGACTAAGGCAGCGCATGACAGCGCGTCGAGGAGGCACTCGAGGAAGCCCGGTAGGGGAGCGCCCTTCCTCCAGCAGACAATTCTCTGAATTTCCTTCCGTTTCTGACCATGGACGTCCTCCGGCCTCCCTTCCGCCTGAAGTCCCCCATCGCTTCTCCTCCCCCGCCTCTCAGCCTGCTAGCAGCCATTACATTCGCCAGACCACGCAAAGAGCGGAGTTGAGGTTTGATAGTGCTTTCAATCGCCCTTCTATCACTGCATTCATCACTATAACTCTGCGTGAGGATGCCACCCTTAGCCCTCCTACTTGGACTGCCTCCTCCCCTGCTCATTTCGACCCTCATTCCGCCTCTGTCGAGCATCGTTCCACTTCAGCTTCCACGCCTCAAGAGGACTTACCCAAGCCTGCTGGCCTAGCCAATCCCCCCACTGGTCTCTCTTCCTTGCAGGTGGACGCGGATGCTGAATAGGGCGCTGAAGGCCACAACAGGAAAACTGAAGCGGAGGATCCTGAAGACGATTTCAGTTGCCCAATAGTGGAGGAACAGCCATCTCCTGCCACTTCCAACTGAATCAGCAATGACATGGCGCAGTATGGTCTTTAAACTTGTTTATTTTCTTAGCAATGCTGGTTTTCTACAATGCATAATAGCTTACTGGTTTTTGTTAATGATAGTGCTAGTTTTTTGTTACTGTCTCATAACAATTATAACTATTCCACCGGTTTCCCTACACAAGGGCGGTGATACTGCTATTACAGAGCTGGTTTCCCTATATGGGCAGCTTAGTTTTAGAACTATGCTTGACTTTCAAGCCCAGTTTCAGGCTAGTGCAGCTGAACTGAGGTAGTTTTGTACTATTATCTTTACATAAATAGAATTAGCTCAATTTAGAAAAAAATAGGACTACTTATCCTACTTATCCTTTCTAGATAGGCCGACTTGCTTCTCTGTAGGCCGAGTTGATTATTAGCACTTTAAATATATTCATTCCCCCATGCACTTTAAATAATGGATAAGCCATTGGCATTGCAGTCAAATGATGGAACAATTTTGGCAGCATCCTTGATATTTCTTTCCACCATGAAAAGTAATTTGAGTCTTCCTTAAGCCCCCACCCCTCAACTATTTTTCTTCTACATCGATGCTTCTATAAATTTTTCTCTACAGCAACCAGACGACTCCCTGTGGCTTTTTTAAAAATTTATTTTAAATTTCTTCCCACCGAGGTTTTGCGACATCAACCTTGGAGTTCTATAGCCAAACAATGATTCCACCTATGTGATCGCATAAGTTTCCAACGCTCATACTTCATTGATGTGTCAAAGGTTCTTAAGTTGTAGGCTTTGGTAGGTAGGAAAATTGTTCTTTTGCAACAAAGATACCAATGAACTCTTTATTTGACTTTTCAAGTAAAATAAATCAGAGAGAGATTTAAACAAAAGGATAAAAATATATTTTTCGTTGATGTCAATCATTTGAAACCAAGAATGCTCCTACATCACAATGAACCTCAGAATAACCTCCTTAGTCAAATTCCAAGCTGTGATGGAAAAGAAGGAATTCAAAATTAGAGGTTTTGATTAAAAAGTTGTTAATATGGTTTCTTACAATGATATTCACCCCTCAAACCCGTAAACTCGGTATGAAATTGTCCATCTAAAGGAAAATCTTCAACCTTGGTTTCACTAGCAAAAATCCCCGATTTTGGAGCTTGATCAAGATTTTCCTATTAGTTTTTTAGCTTTGCCTTCTCTAAGTATATTTTTTTGGTTCATGGTTACTTGATAGAAAATTAAGTCCAAATTAGTTCAATAGAAATCTAATAACCCTTTTAATTCCTCGATTATATTTTCATTATTCTAGTTGTTAAACAACAGTCTGTGTTGAAACTGTAGTTTCAATTTTGGTGGCATTATGTTCTTTCTGGGTTTCTGTTTAAGCATATGGAAACCATTTTTAATGGTTTTGTACTCCTTTAATATCCTTTAAATATAATTTTTCCAGAAAACAAACCTTATTTTTTTGTAGCTCTCTCCTGAGTGTTATCAAATAGATTCTCTCTCACATGTAATTTGTACTTGATCTCGCTTTGCTAGATTTTCACTGTCATTCTGCATGTCACTATTTTCATTCTTACCCTAAGTAGTAAGAAAAACCAGACTACTGTCATATCTTCGCTAATGTCCAAGTTATGACAATGATACCATTCTTTCCAAATGATTTAGTTTGGCCACTCTTGTACTGATTTGTAAATCAACTTCAAAGGAGGATAAACAAACAATGGAGAGTTCTTTTCATATCACTGAAAGATGTGGCTCTACCTCTAAAATACGTTCTACGACATTATTTTCTAACTCCACATTACCATATCTCCTGTAACCTACAAGAAAAGTCCACCATACAATAAGATAAGGTTGAAATGACATATTTTTGATAAAATTATTCACCTCAAATAGGTTCCCAACATGTCCAAAGAGGTCAACCACACAAGCATAATGTTCCATTCTTGGTACTATTCCATGATCTTTAGGAATAGACCATAATTATAGAGTACATTCATCCACAGGGAATGCATGACTGCATCCATAAAGAACAATATGGAAGGTGGTGCTATTTGGATTGATGCCTATCAGGCACGCATTTTCGTAATTTGGAGGGCGTCCTTGCCACAACCATGCTAGGAATGTCCTACAATCAAATAATTCCAACCAAGTTTCACTCTGACATTTTATCAAAGATTCATTGTGAATTTTCTATATCCCCATATGTGGCATACATGTCCACAAGGGAACTTCCTACCATGATATATAACTCAAACCCAATTTTATTGATATAGGCATGCACTCGCATTCCTCGTTGCAGTGCTCCAAGGCTATAACACACTTTTAAAACACTCACAAATGTGAACTTATCTACATTAATGCCTACATGTAGCATTTGGAAAAATAAACTGAACGTTTTTTCACCTTGCCCATGCTGAACAAACCTTGCAATAATTGATGTCCAAGAAACAAAATTTTGTGTTGGCAATTGACTGAATAATTTCAATGCATCTTCCATGTTTCCATATTTTACATACATATCGACAACAACATTTACCCACAGAAACAACTAAACTAAATCCAAATTTAATAATGTGAGAATGAACTTGATTGTGTTGGTGTCCAGCTAATGAAATAGGCAACAAAACTAAAAACAATACAACACTAAAAAAATGTTTGTAAAAAAATATCAAACCATGAACATATGAAAAACTCTAAGGAAGAACAAAAAATAGGAGACAAAGACCATTGCAAAATTTTACATTAATCTAATTGAAGGAATAAAGGGCAATGAAAATAAAATATAAGAAACATTTGAACATACCTAGGAATCTAGATATTGCCAATGAAAATTGATGTTAATTCCATGGAAGAGTAGTTTATGGAAAAAAAATCCAAGTTTTCCCATTCAAAACTTGTAATAATACTCTCCTCCATCCAAATCACAACAAAATAGGTGAAAATGAAACATTTTATGGTTAAAATTGTCATAAATAGGCATAATTATCAGAAGGAGGAGAATTTGAGATAAACAACAAAAGTGATTTGAGATAAGGGTTTGAACATAATTAACCTGCACAACGAACTTGGTGATAAAATCTTAGATATACTTGTAGTGGGGTAAACTTTTAAAGGAGCCATAGCACGAGAATATGAAGCCAAAAACCTCTTCCACTAAAATCAAGAAGCTCCCACATACGAGCGCTTCGATGTGGTGGAAGGAAGGTAAACAATGGAAATAAATTGATAATTCCATGGAAGAGTATTCCATCACAAAAAATCCAAGTTTTCCCCATTAAAACCTATTAGAAGAACTTCCTCCATCTAAATTGCAACAACAATAGGTGAAAATGCAACATTTAATGTTAAACACGCCATATATATATATATATATGCATAGTTCTCAGAAGGGGAAGAATTTGAGATAAACAACAAAAGTGATTTTAGAAAAGGGTTTGAAAAAAAAACAACTTGCGCAACGAACTTGGTGAGCATGTCCTCGATATATGTGTAGCAGTGTAAACTTTCAAAGGAGCCATAGCACAAGAAATGAATCCGAAAAACTCTTCCACTGAAAGCAACAAGCTCTGATACAGGAGCGCTTTGGTGTGGTGCAAGGAAGGTAGGTATTGGAAATAAAGGAATAGGCTCACAGTTCAGGCGGTTGACGATTCAAGTAGGATTCGGTGGGATCTAATGGTCGAAAATCTTTCAATCGTTTAAAAATTGATCGAACGGTGCCGAATGGGTCAAAGTGTCATCCTAGGGGAATTCTTCCCAAAGAAATCCCTCATGGCGTAAAAATTATCCAATATTGAAAATGAAATAATGGATTATGTTGAAGAAGATTACTTTAATTATTAGTTGAGAATTATTATAAGAAGTATTAATCATTGAGAAAGATAATAAAAGTAATAATAAAGAAGAAAACCAATTATTATATTAAATGATAATGAGTTGGGTCTAACCATAGAGGTGTTTTATAGTTTTTGGAAAACACACATGCTTGGGGATGAGAATAATTGGCCCTATCGAGCAATATTTCAACCCTCGATCGAGCTACTAGAGGGATTAAATGTTGCTCGATCAAGCTCCTTTGTAACCTGCAATTACTTAGGGGCTTGATCGAGCCACGAGCTCAATTGAGAAATGGTTTCAAATTACCTTCCAAGTCAAATTCGGTGCACAAGTTGTAAAAAAATCCTTAATCGAACTTAGTGTTGAGATTCAACAAGAAAATTTCAGCACCCATGCCTAGTGCATTAAGAACCTACACAAGGGTGGGGCCCACAGGGCTAAATTTGGTGCATGTCTATTTTATTTATCCCTTAATTAAGTTGGACAATAAAATGTAATCTAGTCTCAAAGTAAATTGTAATAGTTAACTGAGTGTGATAAACTCAGTTAGCTCATAAATTTCGAGTTAGAGGTAGTTGGTGAGGCATGCAGAGTAATTCTAGTTGTAACAGAGTTCAAAGTCTAGTGGTGCATTAGTTAATGCAGGTTGTAATCAGTTTAACTCAGTTAAGTGAGTTAAACTCAGTTGTGCTAGTTGTAACTGTTTGATACAATAGTGAGAGATCAAGTTAATTAAATATTAATTAATTCACAATCAGTGATCTCACATGAAACTCAGGATTTACTATTATTAGCTGCATGCATGTCAGATCCAGTGGAGACCCATTTGAGATCTAGGTGAAAGGGAAGTTGACTCTCAGTTGTAGGATTATTGGGTTGCACCCATGAAACCAAAAACCTATTGGAGTTCCCATGATAATTTCACAGTCAAGGAAGGCCAAAATTCCTATTCTTTAGGGATTGAATTCATCAGGGATTGCACAAGCAAGGCAGGTTGTCCGGAGGAAGTAAATTGGCTAAGTATTAGTCAGTTTTATGTATGACAGTGTGAGACAATTAGTAGAGTACAAGAGGGCTCTTATGAGAAGAGTTGTATGTAATTGTTTTATGATTCCATGTTGAATATAAAATAGAATATAGTGGGGTTTCGAGCATCAAGCTTTCCCCGGAAAATTATTCTGTTTTGGTTTGATTGTTTCTTCTTTTCTTCATATGATTGGCGATTGTGTTTTTAATTACGAAAAATATTTGTAGAAGTGTTTCAGTATTTAACTTTAGTACATTGCTATATTAGATTAAATCCATGACATATATGATTTGTGTATAATTTCTACATGGTATCAGAGCATAGGAAATCAAAATTGTGAAGGAGGAGTTGAGTTTGTGACTGGGTATAATTTGAATTGGCAGAAAGACGTTCTTGGTTCTACGACCGATTCAAGATCGAATTGGCTTTCAATGGCTTGAGGTTGGAGTATGCACTCAAGGGCAACTCAAACTATATTTCTTGGAAGGACAGGATGGAGACAGTACTCAAAGAAAATGGTTTGAAGGAATTCATTGACAATGATGTTCCTAAAACTGCTATGACAGGTGCTGCAAATCTTGATGCATGGCAAAAGAAAGTGGCAAAGGCGAGGAGGATCCTATTGGAGGGAGTACGAGACCACATTTTCTCAAGCCTCCATGGGAAAGCCACACCATATGCAATGTGGAAGGCTTTTACAGATCTATTTCAGAGTAGCAGCGACCATAGTAAATTGGTGCTCAAAGATAAACTCAGGAAGATCAAGATGGAGAGAAAGGCGACTCCATAACAAAATATCTAACAAATTTTGTCCAATTTCGGGATGAACTGGGGGGCGTTGGTATGACTGTCACTGATGATTATTTGGTGAGCTTGGCTCTCCTAGGACCACCCAAGAGTTGGCACAATTATCAAGACTTTGTCAATGGAAGGGAAAAATTGCCAAATTGGGAACGACTGTGGTCGGATTTGGTGTAGGAGGAGTTCAGATAGAACACCAGAGATGGATCTTCATCTAAGAATGAAGATGAAGAAGATTATTCTTTGGCTGCCAAAGCAAAGAAGGTGAAGGGGAAGAAATTCCATTCCAAATACGAGTCCAAAGATGGCAAGAAGCGGGACATGTTCAGGGTGAAGTTTTTTCATTGTCACAAGCATGGGAATTATGCTACTAATTGTCCACAAAAGAAGAAGAAGAAGAAGGTTGGAGGATTTGTAGCTGGTGAGGCTTTGGCCTCACAATTTGAGCTTGAATTATCATTAATCACATGCATGGTGTCAAGTGCATTGGGATATATGTGGTATTTGGATAGTGGCGCTTCCTTTCACATGACGGGAGACAAGGAACTTTTCAGTAGCTTGGAGGAGAAGGATCTCCAGATGCATATTGAAATGGGTGATGACGGGCAATATAGTGCTACCGGGATTGGTACCATTACCTTATAGAGGTATTCAGGTAAACCCTTTCAATTAAAATATGTAATGTATGTACCAGGTTTGAAGAAAAATTTAGTCTCGGTTGCAATGTTGGAGGATAGAGGCTATGATGTTGTTTTTTGTGAAGGACAAGCTTTCCTGCAACAAAACACAATAGGACAAGCCAAGAGGATAGGGATTTGAGTTAAGAATATTTACAAGCTGGAGGTAGATGTTCTCACAACAATGATGGGAAAGGTGGACAAAGTGGTGAGCCGGGATGAGGGCAAGTTATGGCACAGGAGATTGGGTCATATTCACCATGGAGCCTTGAAAGTCATGCAAAAAATTTCTATTGGTCTTCCTAGGGGCGTACTTGCGCATTCAGACACATGCAAGGGATGTACTATGGGAAAATATGTAAATGCCACCTTTCATGAGAAGGAGAACCGAGCTTCGAGGATCCTTGAGAGAGTTCACACAGACGTGTGTGGACCATTCTATGTTGCTTTAACAACAAAAAATAAGTACCATGTGATATTTTTTGATGATTTTTCTTGTAAGTGTTGGATCTTCTTCATGCAGAAGAAATATCAGACATTCTCTAAGTTTCTTTAGTTTAAGGCACTGGTGGAGAAAGGGTCAGGGAAGCAAGTGAAGGCTCTAAGGAGCAATAATGGTGGTGAATACATCTCTAATGAATTAAAAAAATTTTGTAGCAATTAAGGAATTCGAAGAGAACTGATAGCGCCTCATAACCCACATCAGAATGGGGTCATTGAAAGAAAGAACAGAACGATTTTGGGTGCAACAAGAGCGATGTTGCATTATCAAGGCCTATCGATGCATCTGTGGGCGGAAGCATGCAACACTACGATATTTGTGCAGAATCATTGTCCTCGTAGGATACTTGGCATGAGTACACCTGAAGATGATTTAATTAGTAAGAAACCTGATGTTTCAGACTTTAATATTTTTGGCTCATTTGTTTATGTGTATGTGACCAAGGACACCAGGAAGAATCTGGAACCGACAGCTAAGATCGGGATTTTTGTGGGGTACATTGAAACACCCCACAACTATCGTGTGTATTTTCCAAACAACAAAATGATTTTTGTGCGATGGGATATAAAATTTGACGAGGAGAAAGCCATGTGGTTGTCCCTTGAGAGGGAGATGGACTTGCATGCAGAGGAGGAACTGTTGGTTCCCAAGGATGAGCCTCAATATGTGGATCAGCCACATGCGGAGGATCATGGAGTGGAGGAAAAAACTCATTTAGATCCATCCATCAGAAATAGTAGAAGGCGCACCACGGAGGTTGATAGATTGAGGCTTGATGCTGCGGAGAATGTAGGAGCCCCTACTTCATAGTGCAAAAAGAGACAGTATCCTGACATGTTTATTGGATACATGGCTCTTATGAGCAAATGTATTGGGACTGAACCATATTCCTTTCAGGAAGCACTCCAACAACCAAATTGGTTTGATACAATGGTGGAGTATGATTCCATTGTCAAGAACATTGCATGGGAGGTTTTCCCAAGACCAGTTGACAAATCAGTGGTTGGATCGAGATGGATATACAAGGTAAAGAAAGTTGCTGATGGGAGTGTAGAGAAATACAAGGCCACATTTGTGGCCCGGGGATTCTCACTGATCGAGGGGATTGATTATGATGAGACATTTTCACCTGTTTCAAGGTACTTTTCTATTAGATCCATCCTTGCACTCTCAGTGTAGATGGGCTAGAACATTCATCAGATGGATGTGAAAACTGTGTTTCTCAATGGTTTCATTGAGGAAGAGGTGTACATAAAGCAGCTTGAAGGTTTCGAGATCTTCAACAGTGAGTCTCATGTGTGTCGGCTCAAGAGAGATTTGTATGGGTTGAAGCAAGCACCTCATGCTTGGTACACTCAGATAGACAGCTATTTCATTGGACTAGGCTTCACTAAAAGTGAAGCAGATGCAAACATGTACCAGATTATGGTTGAGTGTAAGATATTGATTATTGTTCTTTATGTTGATGATCTAATTTTGACTGGTGATGAGCAACTAATACACTCATGCAAGGAGGATCTTGCAAGGGAGTTCGAAATGAAGGACATGAGGTTCCTTCATTATTTCCTTGGCTTGGAAATATGGCAGCGGGATGGTCAACGTTTTGTGTCTCAAGGAAAGTACGCCATGGAAATACTAGGTAATTTTCACATGGAGAGCTACAAACCCATGGATACTCCTCTTCCAGGAAATTGGAGGAAAGAGGATGCTACTTCTGGAGAGGTGGTGGATGTTGCTATCTACAAGCAGTTAGTTGGTTCACTGATGTATCTAGTAAACACTAGACCAAAAATTTGCTACGCAGTTAAACAGTTGAGTAAAGCTATGGTGAAGCCTACCAATATCTTTTGGAAGGCAAGGAAGCATGTATTGAGATAACTGAGGGGAACATCAGAGTATGGTCTACAGTACAGGCGGGCATAGGGGTGAATTTTCAAGGCTTCACGGATGCAGATTGGGCAGGAATTCCATCAGACAGAAAGATCACATCAGGATGGATCTTTAGCATAGGATCGACAAAATTTTCCTGGTACAATAGGAAACATCGATCTGTGGCACTCATTTCAAAGGAAGAAGAGTACATGGAAGCACGTCAAGCTACATGTGAGGGTATTTGGATGAGAAATATTTTGGTGGGTTTGTTTGGTTCTCAGATGGATCCGATAGTGAGACATTGTGATGATCAGAGTTGAATTAATCTCTCGATTAATCCTATGTTTCATGATAGGTCCAAGCACATAGATATCTGGTACCATCATCTCAGAGATTGTGTGCAGAGAAGAATAATGTTGCTTCAATACATTCCCATAGAAGACCGGGATGCAGATATTCTAACGAAGGTGCTCACCAGGATCAAATTTGAATACCATAGAGACATGATCGGGGTGAAGGATAATCCCTTTCTTGTTGAGAGGGAGTGTTGAGATTCAATAAGAAAATTTTAGCATCCACACCTAGTGCATTAAGCACCTACACTAGGGTGGGGCCCACAGGGATAAATTTGGTGCATGCTTATTTTAGTTATCCATTAATTAAGACAGACAATAAAATGAAATCTAGTCTCAAAATAACTTGTAATATTTAACTGAGTGTGATAAACTCAGTTAGCTCATGAATTTCAAGTTATAGGTAGTTGGTGAGGCATGCAGAGTAATTCTAGTTGTAACAGAGTTCGAAGTGTAGTGGTGCATTATTTAATGCAGGTTGTAATCAGTTTAACTCAGTTAAGTGAGTTAAACTCAGTTGTGCTAGTTGTAACTGTTCGATACACTAGTGAGAGATCAAGTGAATTAAATATTAATTAATTCACAATCAATTATCTCACATGCAACTGAGGATTTACTATTATTAGCTGCATGCATGTCAGATCCAGTGGAGACCGAGTTGATATTTAGGTGAAAGGCAAGTTGATTATCAATTGTAGGATTATTGGGTTGAACCCATGAAACCAAACACCCATTGGAGTGCCCATGATACTTGCTAGTTAAGGAAGGCTAGAATTCCTATTCTTTAGGGATTGCAAAAGTAAGGCAGGCTTTCTGGAGGCAGTAAATTGGCTAAGTATTGGTCAGTTTTATGTATGACAATGTGAGACAATTAGCATAGTATAGGAGGGCTCTTTTGAGAAGCGTTGTATGTAATTATTTCATGATTCCATGTTGAATATACAATAGAAGATAGTGGGGTTTTGAGCAGCAAGCTTTCTCTGGGAAATTATATGTGTTGTGGCTTGATTGTTTCTTCTTTACTTTATGTGATTGGCAATTGTGTTTTAATTCCACAAAATTTTTGTAGAAGCGATTCAGTATTTAAATTTAGTACATTGTTAGATCAGATTGAATCCATGATATACATGCTTTTTGTATAATTTCTACACTTAGCTTGATCAAGCCCATAGCATGATCGAGCTATATGCTTGATCAAGCCCTTTATTTTCTATAAAACCCTGAGCACAGTTTAGGCAGGTCATTTTTTCACAAACCGTGGACTAAAACCCTCGAATGAGATATTTAGAGCTCGACCAAGGAGCCAAAGCTAGACCCAACCACTCAACAAATCGACTGAGGAGCCAAAATATCGACCCAGTCACCCAAGCTTGAATAGATCGCAAGATATCTGGAAGTAGGAGTAGGATTTCTACCATTGTAGGATTATTTTAATTTTGTGTTTCTTGAAAATAAATAAAGTAATTAATTTGAAACGAAAACCATCACAAAAAATACCACATAAAACCACAATTGAAATCCACCAAGAAAACCACAAAAAAACCACTATCATGTGGAATAAAGCCAAAAATTGATAAATTTATCTTTCTTATATGATTTGTTATTACAAATTTTTATAACAAAAATAAATATTTTAACATGTTATAAGAGTTTTTGAGTTTTTTTTTCATCCTTAAAACAATAATTTATTTGAAAATATGTGAGAGAACTTTTAGAATGAATTATTTTAAAATATACGAGGAGAATTCATTAGTAATGTGTAATATATTTATAAAAAAATGATATTATTTCAAATATTTTGTTGGGCGTGGAGCCTGGTTATATTTTTTTTCTTTCGATGTATTTTTACGTGGACCCCTGTTCTTAGCAGGGTGGCAATGCCTCCCGTTGTTTAATCATTGCCAGGGGGGTCCGGGGGGGCAACGGAGTAAGGATAGTCAAAGATCATGATGAGATTCCTGTGCAACCATCCAAATAAGTCCGGTGAAAAGTTTATCTCTGATGAACCTACATGTATATCCACATGGCTTATCCACCTCCTCATCTGTGGGACCCTCACATCAAAGGGATCGAGTACAATCTGTTGAGGTTGCAGTAATGGTACCCAATCTAAGGAAAAAGAGACCAAAATGGCACCATAGTATAATTTTTTCAACTTCCCCTCCTTTTCTTTAGTAAGTTGTTCCTTCAAATTGACCAAGACACCCTCGCTCTAGTTGAATATTGTCAGCGCTAGACATTCTACCCCATACTACATGTATGATATGCTTGCCACATGTAATGTCAAGCTGCCTACCAATATTGCTATGAAGAATAATATTTTTCTCAAATTTAGTTGGGTCACATCATTTATTTTAATTATTTTTCCCTAGTAGGAATGACTCGAGGTTTGCAATAGGTAGCAATGTAATATTTCACCATCTCACCGCCACCTCTTCCACCTAGAAGAGAGATTGGGGCACCTTGCTTTGACAATCATGTTGAAAAGTAAATACCATCTACCTGTATCTCAAGTAGATTCTCCCCAAACCTAAACGCATGTGCCTTAACATCCCATGGATGCATAAGGTACTTTAAAAAATCTATTTGTTGCCTCATACCAGGAAGCCAGAATAATTTTAACAACCTGCAGATTTTAAGCGCCTAGATGGTAGCAGGTTCATTTGCAACATTTAAATATTATGCTTCATGCTTTCTTTCTCTACATATGAACGAATTTTTTTGATAATGGGTACCTAAAACATCAACAAAGGAATCATTAGACTCTTTTCCATGCAAAAAACCTAACAAAATTTGAGGCAAAATGGAGAAAAAACTTGGAAAGATGCACCCAACACACCCGAGAAGGCTCACAAAGAGCATTGCACCTATGTTTGCAATGTTTCTCTACCTAGGTGCAATGCCATTTTCAACACAAAGGGAGTGTGTTGGTCCCAGGGCATTTTTTATGAACCCCAAAGGCCTCAAAAACTTGAAAATTTTGCATGGAAACACAAAAATGAACCATGGAAAGATAGAGAAATGTTTTAGCTCCTACCTAGATCCAACGACAATTGAAATGCTTCCCTTGATTGGTTGCAATCAAATGAAAAATATCGAGGGAATAAGGGCTCCAAATAATCATTGGTTGAAGGTGAAGTGTGAAATGGTAAAAATGAAAAGTCATTTTGGATATTTATGGTCATTTTATTGTTATTTTATTCATTTTAAACAGTTTGACCTAGAAACGCTTCATTTTTATTATGAAAAATGTATGTTTAATCCTTCTTGTGGTGTTTTGAATAGGTTGATAGCTATTAGAAGTTTTTTACTATGTTTTGACAAGTTACTTTGACCAAAGAGTACACTTTTATCTCTTTTTTGGGGGCAGCACCCCCGAAGCTAAAAACGAATGTAAAATTTCCTTGTAAAATATTGTAATTTCGTAGTCAAACTGGGCCGTTCATTAGGTGGATGATCTGACGGTAGAAGTTATGTTTAATTTAGGGTTTTTTGCCCTAGAAGGCAACCCCTCGTTTCGTATGAGGGTATTTTATTGCAGTGGAGTATGTTATGTGTGTGATAAGTGAGAAATAGAAAAGGGGACTATGAGAGAGAGTAGAGGATATTACAACGGATCTGTTGTATGTTATGTCTCTTCATCTTGCTAGATAATATAAAGGAAGGAATGGCTGTTCAGGGTGGACATAGCCCAAATTGGGTGAACCACGTATATTTGTGTCTCTCTTGTTTTATATGTTTTATGTGTTTTTGTTTCTACATATTTTATGTGTTCCATTTCTCTGTAATATATAATTTTATAACATATTTTTAGTTTTAAAATTCATTGAAACTCCCCACTCTTCTTTAAAATATGAAACAAAAATATAAAATATGTTCTAAATTGAATTTTGTATTTGCAATAAATATTTGTATTTATTATTATATTATAAATATGATTTGCAAATTATTATATTTATCACATTTTTTTATTAGAACAAATATATGAATTTTAATAATAAAAATAATCATATGTTTTTTTTTGGCTTGTCAAGTGGTCTGAGTTCTTCAGAGATTACATAAGGCTTGACATGTGGCTAGAGAAACCGCATCCCAGGGGCACCTAAGCCGTCAAAATCACCACCTGACCTGAGCAATACCAACCCTTAACATGGTTGGATTTTT